>CATIWR010227066.1:0-10607 GCA_949677035.1 Omphalea diandra | reverse complement strand
CCACACACCCACACCCACAAATATCTAAATATATATATATATATATATATATATATATATATATATATATATATATATATATGTGTGTGTGTGTGTGTTGTTTCAATGGTTTTTGTGATTTTTATTGCACTTTTAGCCTTTAGAGTAAAAATCTAACGGTTCTTATCATTCTTATTTGCAATTAATGTTTGTGTGTGTGTGTGTGTGTGTGTATATATATATATTGGATAATTACAATAAATCCCATGACATTTGGCATATTTAACTAAGTCGCCCTTCATGTTTCAAAATTACACTCAAATTCCCTTGATGTTTGCCACGTTGCACTATTTAGTCCTTCCATTGTGAAAATGAGTATTTAGCCATTAAATTCTTAAGAAATGATAATTGTGCTCTCATATTTAAACCTAAACACCATGAGCGATGAATAGAGCTTTCAAAAACAAAAATCATCTATTTCAAAAACACCATACTTCAATCGTTCTTCAAAATTTCAAACTCCTGCATTAATTACCAATGAAGTGGCATAACATTTTTTTAAGGTTTTATGGGTTTTGGTGCTACAAAAAACTGTTATAAGAAGAAAATAAATAAGCATCGAAAAAGTATAAAAGCAATGTCACGAATCAAAGTGCAACAAATATGGGAAAATAATATGTATGTGGTTCATCCATGTTAAGAAAAGATAGATTTTCATTAAAGATATGTGTTGTTATAGGTTTTTTCGTTATTAGACAATGCATGCAAATTTTAAGGTCAATGTTTGTTGTTCATGAGTATTCCAAGATATACACTTTTGTTTGTAATAATTTGAAAGTCATTCTTTAGCAGTCTTAGCATATATAAACAAAGTTGTTTTGTACTTATTTAAAATGACAAGTGATGTATGCTACTTAAAAAGGGAAAATATGAATAATTTGTTAATTATTTGAATACAAATGTTGTTTATTGAAGAATACACTTTATGTTTCAATTGTGATGAGGAATTAAAGTGGAAGTTGTTTTTGAATTCTTATAGGTATACTAGACTTGATTTACTTGGTGATTGTTTTATGTTATTTCCCTAAATTTGGTCATTGTTTTATGTTATTTCCCTAAATTGTGTCTGATCCTATAATTATTGAATGTGGAAATGTCTTAAGATTATTATAGAAGAAGATATTATGACTATGTTTCAGTTCTATAAGGATAACCCCAAGATAACCCTAACATACCCATTTATATAACTGAGAACACGGTGCCACTAGAGTCACTTGATGTTCGAGTTAGTTATAGTAGGGTTACTGAGGGTATAGATTTTGGTTGGGTGAATAAAGTTAATGAGTAGAATGTGAGTTCTAGTTGGTTAATAATGTTGAGGAATGGGTTAGGGATGATGGTAATGTGGGGTCTAATGGGATAAATGAGGGTCAGGAGCATGATGAAGGTGATGTTAATGCTTATTTTAGTGGAGTAAGTGAGGTTGAGTTCCTTATGGGTCAATGTGAGTCTAGGGTCTAATGACACGGTTGAGCCTAATAAACCAGAATTTAAGTTTAACTGTAATTGCACACTTGAGCAGTAAGAACTAGAATTTGACTTTTAGCTCAATGACCTACCTGAGGCCAATGACCCAAATTTAGACTTTGAGCCCAATGAACTAGAAGTTGAAGATGAGCCCAATGACCCTGGCCCACCTAAGCCTCATTTATAATCTGAAGCCAATTGCCCTGGCTCAACTGAGCCCAATTACTCTAGCCTAATTGAGGGTAATGACCTTAGCCCAAATGTGCACAATGAATAATCTCAACCTAATGTCATTAGCCCAACTAAGCATAATGAATAGTCTCAGCCCCCTATTAGCTAAAGGAGTGGGTATAGTGGTACAAAGAGGTATATCAAGTTTGCAAATATTAGTATTAGAGCTTTTAGTAGGGGTAGAGGTAATGGTGGGTCTGAAAGAGGTGGCAATAGTGGTAAGAGACATGAAAAGGGAGGTAGCGGTGCTAGGGGAGGTAGAGGACTTAAGAGGAGTAGCAGGGCATTTAATGATGCTAAAGCAACTAAGAGCGACTTTAATGATGATAAGTTTGTCTTATTTGATAATAATGATGAAGAATAGACACAACAAGGTAGAGAAGTGAGTGAGACAGATAGTGGGAGTAAAGAGGATAGTGATGCTAATTTACATGAAACAAAAGGATCATATGATGATGAAGGTTTGAGTGATATAAATTCTAATCATGCAAAGAGTGATATGATAGAAAGAGAATCTAATAAGGATGAGGTAGTAGATGTTTAGGTTAGTGGGAAAAAAAGCAAGGAAGAGGAAAAAGAGTTTGGGCTATGATGTTGTTTATGCTAATGAATGAAAGTAGGATGGGGTAGGGGATTTTGTTTTCAAAGTTGGGAATGTATTTAAGGATGTGAATACGTATAAAAAAGCTCTAACTGATTATGTTGTGAAGATGGGGTATGTATTGAAAAAAAAAAAAAAAAGACAATGACAGAGTGACATGCAAGTGATCTGCACCAGGCTGTACTTTTAGAATCCATGCCTCAATGTTAGATGACAACACAACCATCATGATTAAGACCATAAATGGTGAGCATACATATGTTAAGCCATCTAGCAACCAAAATCCACATGCTAACACCTCATGGGTCACTTCTAAATCACTGGATGAACTGAAAACTAGTCTAAATATGAGCTATGATTTGATGGCCTTCAATTTCAAAAATAAATAAGGAGTAGAGGCTCTTATGTGGCAGATGTAGAAGACTAAAACTAAGGCACATATGCAAAATGAATGAACACATAGCTAGAGTTTTAGGCACTGGAAACACATAGCTAGAGTTTTAGGCACTTGAGGAAATATATGGAAAATGTCTTACACATCAATTTTGGCAGTGTGGTAAAATTTGAACTAGTTGAGAGGAACTCTGAAGATATCCTGCAAGATTTTCTAGGATATTTAAATGTAATAAGGAGATGATCTGTAACGACCATATTCATATTTGCTCTGATACCAATAATTGTAACAACCACCTTCATTTACAAAACTCATACTATTCATGTCCATAATCTGTAATGCTATAATTGGTACCTATTAGAGCACCCAACATTCGGGATTTGCCCATCGGCCCTACGATGACATACACATCGAGAGTTGCACATCTGCCCCACGTATGCTTGAGCCCTCTCTGATACCAAAACTGTAACATTTAAATTCATTTGTCAAACCAATAACTGTGACATCTATTATTCTCATTTGTAAATCAGCTTTGATACCACAAAATATAACGTCACAACGTGGCTACAGCTGGTACCTATCAGAGCACTCAACATCTGGGATTTGTCCGTCGGCCCCGCGACGTCATACATACCGGGATTTCCACGTCTGCCCCGTGTGTGCTTGAATCATCTAATACCACCAACTGTAACTATCGTCTTCAGTTGCAAATCATGGCATTTCATGTTCATAAATGCATACACATTAAGGTTTATTCATCATACTTATATAATCCCATATGTATTTAATGTACACATGTGTTAACTAATGTTAGGACCAGTGACCATAACTAGTTCCTATCAAATGTATGTACATGACGCAAGGAGAGAAAGAGTTGGAATTCAGCCGACGACATGTGTTCCATGAGTCTTTATGCAAAAGTTTATGTACCAAAGTGTCCAAACTCTATGTTTTAGTATCTGCAAAATAATCAAATCCTTATGGCATAATCCATAATCAAATATCAACAAACTATGCAAGTGCAAATGCAATAGCTTTGTTTTTATCGTGACCGAGCAAGGCAAACATTGCTCCCAGGATATTCATGTGATTCATGTAACATATGATTTGGAACCTATTAGTCCATCTTCCTATAATTTACAAATGTTTGATAAGTTGGTCACAATGCCCCTTTTAGTTCCATATGAAAGTGCTTATTCACAAATGATATGCCAAGTAATCGTTAAGAGCATTTAATTCTCACTTGGCTTGTATTCCCATGTATCATGTAACAATTCAATCATATATACATGTAATAGAACATAATCATATTATTTCCATGTAACAATTCAATCATATATACATGTAATAGAGTATAATCATATCATACAATTATCACATACACCCATTGAATCCAATTATTATTTCTACTCACCTTTTGATGTGACCAACCTTTATGGTAGGGCTTCTTCAATGTATTAAGAGCCTATTGTCCCAGAATTAGAAAACCTTAGGCAGCCCACACTTCTTCCTCTCTTTTTCTTCTTCTTCCTTTCTTTCTTTCTTCCTTAGCTCTCCCTTTGTTTCTGCTATGACTCACAATTTTTCCTCAAAATTTCACCCTAATGGTCTATGTTCTTATCTTAAATAAGTCAAAAGATTGGGGTTGGTTTCCTATTGGTTGAAAGTTAAAAGTTTTGCTTTTAGTCTTTCTTCTTCACTCCTTAAGCACTTTCATCCATCTCCTAATTCCTAGATGCTCCTTATACTTTTAGATGAGCTCTCAAACACCATTATTTATGATGCTATAATAAGCACACAACATGAAATAATTTGTCATATAACTATGCAAACACTACATATATGTTTAAGTGTCCCAAATATAACGGTGCAAGTGTCATTGTCGTGCTTTTACAATTCACATGTCTAAATGATTATTTATCTAATGCATATGTTCATGTGATAATGCTAATGAATGTGGATAGGGATGTTACATCTTCATCTTCTTCTTCTTCTTCTAAAACTTAGAAAATAGGGGTTGTACAACTTTTATTATAGTATATACAACCCTGTCTTTGGGTTATATAACCCCCATTTTGAATTGTACAACGTAGTTTGTCTGGAGATAACTTTGTAAAAATTGCTTTATTCTCCATCCAGATTTCTCCTTTTTCAAAACCTTTTTTTAAGATGTTCCAATGTTTTAGCAATAAAACAAGATGAGGCATAAAACCCTTGGACTCTTATTCATTTCAAAAAAGGAATTTTGGCATGGTTTTAAAATGATTTCATAAGTCCACCTCATGCAATGCTTCATGTTCTTTCATTTGAGATTTAATATGATAATTTTGGTTATGTTTTAATCACTTTAAGGTAGTCACCAAGTGAGGAACTTATGGTTCCATAGATCGTGAGAGCTTTTCTTATGTTTGTGTTCAAGCATAGAGCATATGAATAGTGTTTTGGCCATACAATCCTCGACTTTGATTTGCATTCTAACCTCTTTAATGGTTATTAATACCTATGGATGCCTAGCTTTTTATGAGCAATAAGAAGGACGATTCATCAATCTTAGGGTCTCTTTTATAAGGAGCTTTCCCATAGGCCATTCAATAACCTCCAAATGTATTGCATTGCATGTTTACCACTTTTATTGCTCATGGTTCATGTATTTTGGTCTTGTTTAGATTACCGATTTGTGATGTAGGATTACGTTCATTATGGACTTAGATACATGTTTAGGTACCTTTATATGGAAGACAAGGTAATATGGCTTTATTTATATGCTTTATTCATTTACATTATTTCCTTCCTTTTGTCACTTAATCACTAACTTGTTCTTTTCCTTTGGGTGTAAGTATTCTTACTTGAGTTATATCAAGAATTTGGTTTTGACCATCATCTTATATGATTATGGATGAATATGATGTATGATGTGAATGGACAATATATGGTAATCCCTATACCGTGATACATTACCCCTTCTCTTTTTTAGATGATTATGCTTGAATGGATGTATAGATATATGTAATGATCCTTATACCATGATGCATAACCCTACTCCCCTTTGGATTGATGGAATGATTTGATTAGCTTAGTTATGTTAGAGGCATGCTTAGGGCCATTAAATTAGACTAATTAATAACTCAGTTAAAATATTAAAAGTGAACCAAAGATACCAAAAGTTGAATCCCAATATTTAAGCGGTTTGGGGGTGCCTAACCTCTTCCCTAAGTTATACCTAATTTTCAAAACTAATCTTTGATGGGGTGAAAATAAAATGGGCCTTCTGATGGACTTAGATTAGGTTCAGATTTTGTGTTCCCCGAATTCTTATTCCAACCAAAATTGAATGGCGACTTCACATTTGTTAAGGATGGTATCGATGTATTATCCCACGTTTAGTCCCGTGTTAACCATCACTTTGGATTTGGGGCTTTAAAGTAAGGCCTAAAAGGATCCCTTATTTGTCCAAAACATGTACCACATCTTAGGGTCATTACCAGTGTAAAGACCTTTATGCTCTCAATCCTTCGTTGATCGATAAAAAGATCGAGTCACAAGCAAGATTCTACTAGTTCAAGCGAAACCTAGGGTGCTCACATTGGTAAGTACACTAGGGATTCAAAATTTTCTTTATGTTCAATCTCTGGTTCACTTTTAATATTTTGAACTTATTATTGAGTAAATCCAAAGCATTCATATAGTCTTCACACTTCACCACGAGCACTAGGTTTCTCTTATATAAATTAATGGTTCTTCAAACTTGAGACTTAAGCTCCATTTGAGATTAGGAGATTGTGAGGGGGATTCATCACTTATAAGTCTAATACCTTAAGATATATCAAATGGGGGATCATGACAACCACCCTCTATGTTTATGGGAGCCATCAACTGTAACAACCCTTTTAACCATTAGACATATGTAGGAGCCAATAGTACCTTAGAATATGGCACCTCACTTGTTTGCATTTCTTTTCCAAATAAGAGTGAAAGTCCTCAAAGAACATGGTTAGGTAATGTAAGCATAAATGTCACCCTACCCCTATTGGTGTAATTATCCCCCACATCCTTTCCCTTATCATGTAAGTACTTTCTATGTATATCCCTTTCCCTTTAAAGGGGTATCATTTCTTTCATGTACATGTTCTTTCAAATAATGTAAGGTGTTCTTCCTTTTAGTACCTTTATGCATATGTTCTCAATACTTGCACTCTTCTTGATCTAAGGTGACATCGCACATTTTTTGGCCGACGATGGTATAAAAATGAGACTCCACCTAGAAAAGAGCCATTAGACCTTGTGTGTGGGAGGAATGAGGTTGGAAGGATCTTCTGTAAAATGATTTATGCATAACATGCATACATGCATTGATTACCTATTCATGTATCATACTGATAAACCTTGTCTTGTAGGATCATAGCTCTATCCAAACCCTCATGAAAGAGAAGGGGCAACCAACTTAGTACAAAGAGTAAGACACAGAGTTCAAGTAAAAAAGTTGACCTAATCATGAAGCTAACCATAACACCAGAGGCCCTAAAAAAGATAATGACCGACTTCAATTGCAAGCTAAAAAAAAAAGGATTGTTGAGGAGGTAAATAAATGCGTCAATAGGATTTTGAAAAAGAGGAGACCTCTACTAATAGAACAAATAATGAGAAAGCACTAATAGAGGCCTCAAACTTGTGGTGATTGATGATGATCTATTTAGGATGAAAGAATATCATGAGAGTAAGCTTGCCAAGAAAATAGGGAGTACTATTGTTGTTTCAAACAAACTCATAGATAGTGAGAAGGAGAACACTCAGTTTGATGACTTTGCCAAATAGTTGGAGAAAATACAAAAGGTTATGGGTGCTAAAGGTTTGGAGAAGGGAATAGGCATTGAGGAATTGCTTGCTCGCAAACCTAAGAGACTCTTAGTTAATTTTTACATACTTTAGCTTTTGAAGTTCATAGGAACCCAAAAGGCAAAGAACCATGTCCACTCATATGTGCTAGTCATGAAAGCATTTGAGGTCCCAATGAACATTATGTTAGAGCTTTTTGAATTGTCATTAGAAAGGTCCATAAAGACATTAATTCGAACAAGATGGGATTAGTATACTTACCTGTATGCAACCATAAGTTTCAAGCTTTTAATTTAAGGATAAAAAAAAACAATAGTCTTTAAATCTGAACTAGATCTTTAGAAATCTAATTACTAGCAACCTATGAATAAGATTTAAAGTTACGTTAATCTCAACCCTAAATTAAACCTAAATCAAACAAGTTTTGCAAAATTATCAAGCTCATTCAATAATCTCACCAAGTCCTTTCAAAAATTTAAAAAGAAAATAAAACTCATTAAAAACTTATAAATTAATAATAAGTTGCTTACAAACTCCTTTTTAGGGCCTTTTATAGGCTTAACCTAATACAAATCCTAATAGAAGATGAAAAAGAATCTTCCTAAGATATTCCTAAACACAATAGGACTTATATTCCTTCCTAAATACTAGTTTTCTTCCTAAAACTCACTAATTAATCTATTCTTAATATTAAAGCCTTGTGATTGGCTAATAAAAAAATCTGGATTACAAAAATTGGATAACAAAAATCACTTGAAGCCACACAACCATGCGCACAACCATGTTATAACTTTCTACTAAAAATGAAATTCATACACTTTGGAAAACCCATCATGTGTGGTCCTTTTATCATGTTGCCAAGGGCATCTAAATAGCTTGTGACTAGCTTGCATAGGGATAATATCACATAATACTTTATCTTTGTACTTGGCCATGAAAAATGCAATCCTAATTTGTTTAGCAACTTTGATCTCACCATACTCATTAAGCCATTGTAAATGGTATGGTTTAGGATGCATTAAATTTATCAATTTCATCTTTTCAACTAAATAGGTACTAGTTATATTGGTCAATTATCACCATTAATGATGATAAGACATAAGTTGCCATTTATTATATATATAGCATGAAAAATATTTTCCTTTGCTCATATTTATGCTTAATTTAGGCATTCAAAGTACGCCTAGTCTTAAAAATATCTTTGCTTGTTACCTCATTGGGGTTTTCCTCATCAACATCACTAGCATCTTCTAATTGAGGCATGTTAGGATCGGTCTCATCATTATCTGCATCTTCACTAGTGACCTTGCCATCTTTATAATCATTGTTCTTTTGTCTAGGCAATGATGTACAACATGCCATCTTCGTTGACACTTGAAATAAACAATAGAGCTACTTTTGTTAGGCTTGTTGGAATCAATTTTGGTAGCAAAATTAGGCTTCCCTCCTTCCTTCTTAGGTAATTTGGCCTTAGACCTTATGTTGGGTTTATCACCACTTGTCTAAGAAATTGAATTAAAATTAGAACCAAAAAGCTTACCTTTTTGTTGTCTTTCCACAATGAAAGCCTTATGGTATAAATCCTCCAAATCTGTGTATGGCATGGTCTCTACTTGATTTGTAATCTCATAGTTTAGTCCAGTAAGAAATTATGCAAAGGCTTACCCCCATTGATTCTTCAATTTCATCCCTAATTAATGTAATTTCAAGCTCTTGATAAAATCTTCCACACTCCTAGTCACTTGCACTAGTTTTTGCTTTGTGCATATCCCTAAGATGATAACTAGATACAAAAAACCTTCTTAAAGCTCTTTTCATCTATACCCAAGTACAAATTGGTGGATTTCCTAACCTCTTATTAGTATATGTCAATTGATCCCACCAAATAAAAAAATATCCTATAAACTATACAACAACTAGCTTTACTTTCTTTTCTTCATTATAGTTATGACAATCAAATATAGATTCTACCTTCTTTTCTTAAGACAAATAAATTTCAAGATCACAAGAACCATTGAAAGTGGGGATCTTCATCTTTATGCTACTAAGATTACCATCTTACTTATTAGATCTTTGTGAAGAATCTTTTATGGAATCACCATCCTCTTCCATATATTGTATGAGTCACCCATGCTTTGGCATTCTACTATTGACATTGTTTATGGAATTGGATTGTTGGCTAGCTTATATTTTGTCAATTCGACTTATCAATTGCCCTATTAACTATTGTATACTCTTCATGAAAAGCTTCAACTTCGAGTCATTCGAATCTACATGGTTAGTAACAATAAAAGGAATCCTCACAAATCACTTTCTTACTTGTTTACACTTAATTGGTGCCATTCACACTCGTGTTTTAACTCAAAATTGGCTTTTACCCTTTAATAAGCTCATATATACTTGCCTTTTACCACTCAATATTTCTTTCTCTAAGTTCTTTAAAGACTAAGTTACTTTATATCAAGACAAGCCCAAACTGAACACAAAACAAGTAAAAACTAGTACTAAGCACTTAAAAAATAAGGGATTAAAAGAGACACTTTTGGTCGTAAGAAAAAAAATAACTAAATACTTTATCTTAATTTAAGAATTGAAAGGTATGTAAAGTTGCAAATTGGTGTTTGAGATCAAAGTATAAGACGAATCAAGCATAGGCCAAATTAGTTTTTCAAAGGCACTTTTAGGTTCGACTCAAATACAAGTTATGTAATTCTAGCTTCTTTTTGTAACGTCCCCAGACACGTTCATTGGCATTATCACATGAACATATGCATTAGATAAATAATCATTTAGAAGCACCGTTGCATTTGGGGACACTTGAACATTTAGAAGCATCGTTGTAGTTAGGGACACTTAAACATATATGTAGTGTTTGTATAGTTGCATGGAAAATTGTTTTATGTTGTGTGCATGTTATAGTATCATAAATAATGGTGTCTTAGAGCTTAATTAAAAGTATAAGGAGTATCTAGGAATTAGGAGATGGATGAAAGTGCTTAATGAGTGAAGAAGAGGGACTAAAAGCAAAACTTTTAACTTTCA
>CATIWR010227035.1:0-24673 GCA_949677035.1 Omphalea diandra | reverse complement strand
TCGCAACAAACAAAAAAGAAAGAATACAAGGGTGGCTAGGGGTAGAGTTGAACCTACTCTGATATATATATATATATATATATATATATATATATATATATATATATATATATATAAATATAAAGAGATAAAAAATATATAAAAAACAATATAATTTAGTACAAAAAACAGCAGACAAATAATCAAAAATATATATATTTTATTTTATTACTGCACTATTTTTGTCTATTTTATAGACTTTTTTATAGACTTTATTTCTATATATATTTATATATATATATATATATATATATATATATATATATATATATATATATATATATATATAAGCAAATTAAATTATTTATTTATATATTAACTTTTTATACTTCACATAAAGATCATACTTAGGTATTGTCCAATGTAATTAAATATTGTTTTGATTGAGAGATTTCAAATAAAAATTTTCATAAAATCTATGAATTTAAGTTAAATTTATTGTTTGACAAACCAAAACATGTCACAATCTATGAATTTTATAAAATCTATCATTATCTAAAATTTTTCATTTTGAGAGTTTTTATTTTCTCACTTAAGAGGTGAAAAAGTTCTAAATTCATCATTTTTAATAAATGTTGAATTATTATAACATTTTTTATTTCAAGATTACTCTAATAATTCATAGATTTTATGTTCAAATTAAATAATGAAATTTTCAAATTTATTGGTTTTACTATTCATGAATTTTAAATTCCATTAATTTTATTAAATTTATGAATTTTAAATTGTCACAATGCCATAGAGAGACGGGTAATAGAAATAAAAAGAGTAACAAAAAGAATTTTATGAATTGCAGATAAGGCGGCTGCTAATATGTCTCCTCTCTGTATATCTGTCTCAGTACATTTCTTTTTTTTTTTTTTTGGTTACAGAACAGTGGAAAAACGTAACCAATAGAAAATATTGCAGTGGGTGTTATGGTGGCATAAAATTAGATGGACTTTGCTAGATGCCATATTTGTATTAATAGTGTTTGAAAATTAGATTGAATTCTAATTGATTAAATTGAAAATTAATTTATTAATTAATTTTTAAAATCATTTATTTATTTTTAATTAATATAAATATATTTATATTTTATAATTTTTTATTTTTAAAATTATTTTAATAATATTTTTAAATTTTATTTATTATTACATTAATCAAATTGATTGAAGTAATCAATTTAAAAATCGATCAATTAATTTATTTATTTATCAATTTAATTTTAAAAATACTATATACTGATAATAATAAACTGTTTCCCGTTTCCTAATTTCTCTTTATTAAGCTAAGATGGGAAAATTTTATGGTGGTCTTCGTTAATTTAACTTTCTGAGAGAAAGTTGTAAAATAGTACTCCTCTTTCTCATGAAATTACTTCCCTCAATGGTTGAAAATTTTCCCTTGAATTTTCATGTCCTATTCCACCTGAATAATGATTACTATGAACAAAAAATGTTCCAAATTTAGGTCCCATGAAGTCTCTAGTTTTTATTTTTATTTACCGGTGGAATAACATTTTTAAAAAATTAAAATTTTTAGTGATGAGTTTTATTTTTTTTAAAAAAAAAAGAATTTAGTAATGAATCAACTACTAATTAATATTTTTTGAAAATTAAAATTTTAACAATGAATTTATTTTTTAGTTAACAATGAAATTTTTATTACTAAATTAGCAACTGATTAAATATTTTATCCCTAAATTTTTAGCAACAAGAAATTAGTGACCAAGGATTCTTTGCTTGAAATTTGAGGATTTTGCAACAAAATTTTCTATCGCCCAAGTCATTTTCTTTTTTGGCTAGTGTCTCCTACTTGAGACCAGAATATTCATTAATCGGTTCAAATCATTAAACTAAATTGTACAGAATCAAATTAGCCAGTTTAATTTGGGAACTAATTGAATTGTGGATACTCATTTTTTGATGTTCCCCTGATCCTTAAAGAGCTCTAAAGTCTCAAAGTTATCTAAGATTTCATTTAACTTGTGTGAAATAATATGTGTATAAACCAATTTTTTAAAAAATTAATTTCATTGAAAGTAATATATTTTTCTAGTGTTTGATTATGATTGTAAAGTATAATGAAAATATTTTTTCACATTTGGAGAACATTAAAAAATATCAATTTTCTTTATTTAAATTATAAAATTTCTTAAATTTATGATTGAATAGATGAAGAAAAACTTATATAAATATAATAAATTTTGATAGTCATTATTGTCTAGCAATTAGTAGTGATAATTGATAGACTCATGATATATACTCATATGATTGTTTCGTAAGTCGTTTAGTCATTTTTTTCAAAGTTTGAAATATAATATTTTTTTAAAGAGTGAAGTCATTTTTCTTATAAATGCTTCTGATTAAGAAAATGTTTTATATTGATTCAACTTTCTAAACATTTCAATGTGAAAACATGAAGAAACCTTGAAACAAAAGAGTCTTCAAGTCCATTCAACTACATAATTTGGCGCCTTTTTTTTTTGGATAAAGATTTAGTGTTATTCCATTATAGCGAATGCTTAATTCTCTTCCTGATACTTCCCAAAACTTCCATCGATATATGAAAGAATGGGAAGAACTAAATAGCCCGGGAATCTAACCCCAATTGAACGTTAAAAACCAAGAATCACAAATTAATACACACGCAGGTTATTATACCATGGATCATTATTCATATAACAATATGGATCAAGGCCCATCATACATGGAAAAGAAAACAAATCACGTGCCTTCTCACCTATGTATACTAACGTCCGTTATACTCAGTTGATAAATAAAACTCTGCATGTCTCTCCAAATCCCTGCAACACAAAAAACTTATGATTCTCTCACACTTTGCTTTAACAAAAACTATCCCTCTCACATTTTCTAAATCGACAACTCTCACTCTCTCTCCATTTCCATTTTCACCACCGAAGTTTACTATTGTTACACTAACTTTCTCCAACTTGATTCCCTTTTTATTTTTACAACTGTAAGCAACAAAATTCTTAATATAATGTATTTCACTTTCCTCCTCAATGATTATATGATAAAATATAAGGGTTTAGCGTTATGTTACATGTTTTTCATCATTTCGTATATAATAAATTATTAGTGTTTAACATTTTATCAAAATTATTAGGGTTTATGATTTACTTTTTTCTTTTTCATTTTGAATAAACTTTAAATTCATTAATATTTATTTATATATTCATTATAAAGTATAGGTTCATTTTTTGATAAACTATAGGTTCATTTTTTTAAACTCTATGTTCATTTTTGTACAAACTGTGTATTCATCTTTTGTAAACTGTAGGTTTTTTTAAAAAAAATTGGAGATTCATTTTTCATTAACTCTAGCTTCATTTTCATATAAATTGTACATTCATTTTTTCTCAACTGTAGGTTCATTCTTTATAAAGTGTAAGTTCTTTTTTTTCTAAATTGTAGGCTCATTTTTCATCAAGTTTATGTTCATTGTTTACAAAGTGTAGGTTCATTTTTTATAAACTATTGTAAATTCATTTTTTGTAAGTTGCAAGTTCATTCTTTATAAACCATAGGTTCATTATTTGTAAACTGTAGATTCATTTTTTTGTAAACTATAAGTTCACTTTTTGTAAACTCTAGGTACATTCTTTTGTAAAGTGTACATTCATTTTTCATTAAGTGTAAGTTCGTTTTTCTAAACTACATATTCATTTCTTATCCAAACTTTTATATAATTATTTTGTTGCATATTTGCCTACAAGTACTTGTTAGTAAGAATATCAATTAGCATTTAATCAGTTATTCATATTTTCACAACAAACATGAGATTGACGAAAATTACACGTAAGAAGAAGACCAACAAAAAAGACACCACAACAATGCTAAATGATCAAGATGAGCAATCAACTTGGGATATACCATTAATAAAAATGCTTCATACAACAAATACTACTACAATTGAGCAAATAGTAGAGAAAGAACCTTCTGCACCTCCACCAAAGCAAACAAAAAAGAGAACAAACAAATCTCATGAGACAAAACCAACAAAAAAAAAAACTTCAACAACCAAAAGAAACGCAGCTCAAAATGATGAAAAAGAGTCAGATGAAGAACAAAGACAACAACAAGAGCCTGAAGAACAAGCAAATGATGAAGACGAAATTGGTGAACCACAAACAAATAAATCAAAAGCTCTTTCAAAAAAGAATGTCACCAACAACGTTACATAATATGATAGGAGAACTATCAAAAGAACAATGTAAAGCAATTAATAACATTGGATTTGGCACACTACTAAAACTTAAATTGTCTAAATGTGATGGACGATTAAGTATTTAGTAGAAAAATACTACTATAGGACTGCAAGTATTTAGGAAAATAAAGAGCTAGTCTTAAATGAACAAGATGTTATTAATATGTTAAACTTGCCTTGTAGAAAAAACTTGTTGTTGAGGCCAAAGCTGACATTGACACAGTTGAATATAAGTAACTACCCAAATCATGAAGACAACAATGGCAATTACCTTCTGGTAGTTCATTCACAAAGATAATGGGCCCACAAATCGTCAATAGAAAAGATGATGGAGATTATTTCAAAAGAGATTTTGTACTGTTCATGGTTTCTTCTTTTCTCAAAGGCCACCAAAACAGAAAAGCAAACTACAAAATCTTGTTATCTCTCATTGATGTTGACCAAATAAAAATTTCAACTGGTGCCAATATACATGAAAAAGCCTTGTCAAGTCTGTTGAAGAGTGGAAGAAAAAGTCATATGGTTCTTCACTGGTCCAATCACTTTCCTTTTGGTAATTATTTTATACATACGTTTCTACTTTCAAATATATAAATTTTCTACATTCAGTAATATTTGTCTATATGTTCATTATAAAGTATAGGTTCATCCTTTCTAAAGTGTAGGTTCATTTTTTGTAAACTGTAGGTTTTTTTATAAACTATAAGTTCATTTTTTTTTCTAAACTCTAGGTTCATTTTTTATTAAGTGTAGGTTCATTTTTTATAAACTGTAGTTTCATTTTTTGAAACCTGTGGATTCATTCTAAACTCTAAGTTCATTTTTCATAAAGTGTAGGTTCATTCTTTATAAAAGTATAGGTTCTTTTTTTTGTAAACTGTATGTTCATTTTTTTAAATTGTAGATTCATTTTTCCTAAAACCTAGGTTCATCTTTTATTAAGTGTAAGTTCATTCTTCTTACTATACATTCATTCCTTTAGAAAACAATTTGCTATAAGCTAGTAAGTTCATTTTTTATAAATTATAAGTTTATTTTTTGTAAACTATAAGTTCATTTTTCATTAACTGTAGGTTTATTTTCTATTAATTATAGTTTAAATTTTTTATAAACTATAGATTCATCATTAAAACACCACAGGTCTATTTCTATAATGTTCATTTATAATCTCCTTTTTTATTTTCTTTTTTTTTTTAATGAACAACTAGTTTATTTGGATAGAGTAGAGTTCAAAGTAAAAGATATTACAATAAAACTTCCAACCCTATCAAACTGGACAACACAAAATGTACACAATAGAGTTAAGGAAGAATTGAAAGAAGGAGGGTTTGGAAAAAGAAAAGTTGTTGAACACTTAACTCTGGTTCAAACTAAAGATGAGCAAGCAGAAGAAGAAGAACACATCTAAAAAACATAAGAGGAACAACATAAAAAAACAAGAGTGAGAAAGGTAATATCAATTTAAAATATAAACATGCAAATATGAGACAAAAATATGTAACTTATAAAATATGTTTTTCATTACAGTAATCTATTGAAAGAATGTCATTTGTAATTAAAAAAAATGATTGCCATAATGATTGAATTTGGAGAAGTCATGGCAGATATAGGAAGGAAAAAATCAACTGAGCTTATGAAGAAAACTTTTAATTCTGTGATTGAAATATTTAACAACATTTTAAGCTCATAGGGTTAGGAAGCACTTGAAATGACAAAGAAGATAGTTAAAGAAGATGATGATGAATTCTTCAGTAATGAAAGTGTCCTTGAAGCATTGGCAAAGCTTGAAAAACCCATACTTAAAACACAAAAAACTGGAAAAACAATGGATGCTTCTCCCTCCTTTTCATTGGGACTAACTCCTACTCAGTTATGTTCCCAAGAGTATGAACAAAAGACCCACTGCAAACAAAAGAAAATTTTAATCAACAAGATCCTTAACAATAAAAAAGTGTTGAAGAAAGAGGAGGCTACTTCTAACCAACAAAAACATATAGAAACTATAGTTGAAGAGCCACCACAAACCCCAGAAAAATCTTTTGATGAGTATTCCTAAATTTGTGCACTTTTATACTATTTGTAAGTTCATTTTTCATTAACTATAAGTTC
Organism: Omphalea diandra; assembly: GCA_949677035.1. Classification (NCBI taxonomy): domain Eukaryota; kingdom Viridiplantae; phylum Streptophyta; class Magnoliopsida; order Malpighiales; family Euphorbiaceae; genus Omphalea; species Omphalea diandra. The sequence goes on along the minus strand of CATIWR010227035.1, from coordinate 18,313 downwards.
ATGCCTTAAAAAGTCTAGGTTAAAATTTATTAAACTATAGGTTTATTTTTTCTAAATTGTAGGTTCATTTTTTTAAGTTATATGTTTATTTTTTATAAAGTGTAGGTTAATTTTTTTTATAAATAAGTTCATATTTTTTAACTTGTCGGTTCATTTTTTTTTTTAAACTGTCGGTTCATTTGCTATAAATTCTAGGTTCATATTTTGTAAATTCTAGGTTGATTTGGTATAAACTGTAGATTTATTTTTTGTAAAATGTAGGTTCATTTTTTATATATTGTAAGTTCATTTTTTTCCAAGCTCTAGGTTCATTTTTTTTATAAACTGTAGGTTCATTTGGTATAAAATGTAAATTCATTGTCATTAAACTCTATGTTTATTTTTTGTAATCATTAAATTCATTTAGTGTAAACTGTAAATTCATTATAAGCATTTAACTTAAAAATTATTTAATTGTAAAAATTAAACTTGCACATTCAACACTTTATTGTAGATTAATTGATGAATCAAAATCAGAAGTTGAGGATGTATAGGAAAAAACAAGACCCACTAGGAAGTACAAAAAGCTTCCTTTAGCCTTCAGATCTCCATTCTATACACAAAATGATGAAAACTTACAAGATGTGACTGTCAAGGAGAAGCTCATCTTTGAGTTTGCATTCACGCGTACAAAAGAATAAAATGAAAAAGAGTGAGCTTTATATTTTTGTTTTAATATTTTACCTTCATTACTTTCAATTGTCAAATTCACTAATATATATATATATATATATATATATATATATATATATATTGATAGAGAGTTGTTATTTATATATAATAACAACTTTATCAGCCGAGAAATCCTTCAAACTCTATTGAAAGATGACAATGACATAGATAATGTTATATTAGATGTTTGAACTTTTAGAATGAATCGGGTTGACTTCAAAAGAAGAGTCGGTCTACCAAAAAGAGTATTATTCTCAAGTAGACCATTTGTAAGTAAATCTTTTACTCCAGTTTGTATTCTTTCTCAATTATATGATCATTATCTGTTTCTGCATATTATTCATTACTTTTTCTTTTCAACATGAAATAGATACATCAATTAAATACATAAAGGAAAAAAATCAGAAGCACGTCAAGCTAATTGCAAAATTCTAGTGGAGAAAGAGTTAAACCAAGCGAATATTGATAATAGCAATGTTGATCTTGTAAGTACATATTATTAAAAATTAACTTATTCTCAATACATGATTGTAAGAACATGGTATTCATAAAATTACTGAACCTTTTTACATTAAATTCTCAAGATTCTTCCCTATTCTGCGATATTTTCATTATTTCCTAGTTTGCATAAATTGCAAAACTAAAAGAATTGAAACAATAGACAACAAACCATTGTCAAAAAGCATGTCTTATAAAAATAAGTATCAAGGCTCTCAAAAAGCAATTGTAACTTCATTTCTTTTCTTATACATGTTCAATCTTATGCACAGATTCGTTTCTTACATATTGTAAGTTCATTAGTTGTAAGTTGTAGGCTCATTTCATATATATTACAAATCCATTTTTTATCTATGATACAGGCTAATAGATTGAAAACTTATTTGGCAAAAAAGAACATTCATTGAGATAGAGACTTCACAAAATATCCTAAATTTTTACTCAAAATCCCTGAAAATCAAGCAAACCAAATCTTGATTGTAGAATCTATTGCATGAGGCACATGGAGACCTACAAGGGACAAAGATAATTGGGAATGTGGTTTCAATAAAATAATGTAAATTATCATTGGATTTTATGATATTGTCTAAACATTATTATTGTCTCCTTACAATTGTTGTATAATTATTTTCATTGCTTTTTTTGTAAGAACTTTTTTTGAAGTCACTAAGAGCCAAATATTGCTCAACTATTCTGCTTATGAAAGTGAAAAATTTTAGGGAGGACATGCTAAAGCAAGCTAGAAAACAAATTGTTGAGTCAATGAAGACCAAATGATTGATTTTGTTAAATATATACAATAGTTTTAAGATTTATTTTTTTTAAGTTTGAACAATATTTTTCAATTGTAAATATATAATAGGTTCATTATATATAGTTTAATTGTTACATCATATAGGTTCATTAATATTTGCCTAGAAGTTTATTATTATATGCCTATAGGTTCATTTTTAAATTAACTATAGTTTTATTAGTATTTTCCTACAATTTCATTAATATTTGTCTATAAGTTTATTTGCCTACATAACTCATTCTTTGTAAACTGTAAGTTCATTTTTCATTAAGTGTAAGTTCGTTTTTTGTAAAACTTAGGTTCATTTTCTATAAATTGTAGATTTATTTTCCTAAAGTCTAGGTTCATTTTTCATTAAATATAAGTGATAGTTTTTTTATTTTTAGGGTTAGTTTTATTGTTAATTGAGTTTAATTTAGAGAAAAATATCAGATGATGTCTCACTTTTGGCTTGTATTTTGTGATTTTATAGGAAATCTTGGAAATTGGAGCAAATTGATGAATTATGGGAGCATATTGGGTGAAATTATATAGTTTCAAAAATTTAGAGACCAAACAGAAATTTAACAATTCAGGGACTAGTTATGTTATTTTTCTAACAGAATTTTAGTAACTTCCTAATTCAAATTGAGAAAGGATCCGTGCATTTTTTTTTTTGGAAGTTTCACTCCGACCTATCCTAAATTAGAAAGGGAGAATTTGTTCCTAATTGGTGAAGAATGATATTTTTTCTATTTTGAGAGAGACTAAGGGGAGTATAAATAGCAAGAGGAGAAGAAAAAAAAAAGTATTTTGTTTATTTTTTTTTAGAGAGAAGTTTATGTTTATTTTTATTTTTTTGGAGAAGAAGTTGTCTACAAGAAAATAATTATTGGTCATCCATCAATCTTGAAGAGAATTAAAGAATACAAGAGTTTTATTATGAAAACTTTTTTATTTTATTTTTTTATGTTGATGTTGGCTAGTAATTCCATTATGAACTAAATTAGTTAGGTACTTGGGTATGATGAACCCTAAGATAAGTTTTGACTTGTGATTTTCTTTAGATAATGCAATCTTTTAATTATTTTATGGAATTTGATTGTATTTGCTCTTTATCTCATTAAATTGTTATGTCCGGAATATTGATTCTTGTTTTATAATTTTTTAAACTTAGATTGAGAAATCAAGTTATAGAATAGATTTAGTATAATTGAAAAGAGTTGCATGTACCCTTAAAGATAGGGTAATATAAATCATCTGGATTAGGGTCAAACCTAATAGTGAAATTCAAGAAACTATAAAGCAACTTTAGGGATTTTAATTAGGAAGAGATTCTAATTAATCAATCTAGAATTAGATGTTAATAATCTTGAGAAGGACTTTAACATATTAAAAGGATTTCCACAGTTCTATAAAAATTGAATTAGACTATATTGTTGGAAAATCAATTCCTTAACAAGTCTTATGGGATTCAATACTTGAGTATCGTTTGTCATATTAGTCACTTTTTTCCCACTCTCTAGTTCATATTTTCATTATTTTAGTTTGTTGAATTATTTTATTTTAGTTTTTAATTTATTTAAATTTACCGATTAAATAATAGAGAAAAAACTAATACTAGTACTTCTAGTTTTTAAGGGATCGACACTCGATACTCTTATGCTATACTATACTCGATAGGTGCACTTGCCTATTTGATCTATAGGTGTTAGTCTCGAACCGTATTAAAAGGTTCATTCTTTATAAAAGTGTAAGTTCCCCTTTTTTTTTTTTTTATAAAATATGAGTTCATTTTTTTCTAAACTTTAGATTCATTTTTCATTAAATGAAAGTTCATTTTTGTAAATTGTAGGTTCATTTTTTTAAACTCTACGTTCATTTTTCATTAAGTGTAAGTTCATTTTTTTATAAAAAAAGTGTAAGTTTATTTTTTAGAAACTGTTGGTTCATTTTTTGTAAACTATAGGTTCATTTTTCATTAACTATAGATTCATTTTTATAAAGAGTATATTCATTTTTTTGTAAACTGTAGGTTCATTTTTTGTAAAATCTAGTTTCATTTTTCATTAAGTGTAAGTTCATGTGCCCACAGGTTTATAATTTATAAAAAAAATGAATTTATTTATAAATAAAATTTTAAATCAAAATTGATTAAATGTAAAATAAATTTATTTACAAATACCTATATATCTATTTTTGTTACTTTGTAACCAATTTTAGACACAGATTCATTTTTTGTTATTTGTAAGTTTATTTTCTGCAAATTGTAAGTTTATTTTTCATTAATTGTAGGTTCATCTTTTATAAAGTGTATGTTCATTTTTTGTAAACTGTATATGTTCATTTTTTGTAAACTGTATATTCATTTTTCATTAATTGTAGATTCATTTTTATAAAGTGTATGTTCATTTTTTGTAAACTGTATGTTCATCTTTTGTAAAGCCTTGATTCATTTTTAATTAACTGTAAGTTCATTTGCCTACAAATTTATGATTTATAAAACAAATGAATTTATTTATAAGTAAAATTAACTTTAAATCAAAATTTATTTAATGTATAACAAAGTTATTTACAAACACCTATATATTTATTTTTGTTATTGTGTATAAAATTTTAGACAAAGGTTTATTTTTTATTAACTGTATGTTCATTTTTTGTAAACTATAAGTTCATTGTTATTAAACTGTAGGTTCATGATGAAATCAAACTAAAAACTACACACAAATTTTAAAAAATATATTTATATATTCACCCATTGTTCACTACAACTAAAAAATGAATTAAAAAATTTCTAGAATAACAAAAATATATTATTCCAAAAAAATTAAAAAAATTATTCAATTTACAACTGGAGAAAACTTTAAACTTGAATTTGCATTAAAAGTTACCAATTTTGAACTTCCAGAACTTGAATAAGCAAGATATCCATTTGCAGGTTCATGTGAAAGACTTTCCTGCCAATAAAAAACATGATCCCTAATTATGAACCATAAAGTACATTCATATTTCATCACAAATAAACTAAAAATTGATATGCAACTTTATTATTTCTACCTGAACAACAATTTCTGTTTGTCAAGTAGCCATTTGAACACTTCTCCTATGACCTTTTGCTTAATTAAACTTTTGGTCCTTTTGTTGGGATCACCTTTTGCTCTGTTACGACCTGGATTTTATTTTTTTCACTCGAATAAGATATTGCATCATATTCTTCTTTAAAGTAAATAAAACCAATCCCATCTATAATCCTCTTTTTTGCACTTTCAAAAGCTTCCTCACAATGTTGCTAAGTTTTCATATTGTCTTCACTAATTGAAATCAACTTGTGAAAATTTTTACCATTTGTATCCTCTAAAGAGATGCAGTTAAACTAGTTTCATCACATAGAGACACCAATGCAATATCAGTATTCCTGCTTTCAGTCACTCCTTTCGTCCGTCTCTTCACTATATATGTTTCTGAAATTTTTGTGACACGATGAACATTCATAACATACAAATAGTGGTAGTAAGGAATCTCGACCTGAAAACAACATATAGCTCAATTGAAATAAAAATTCAAATATATTAAAACAACATACATATATCCAAATATACAACATAATTAGCTCAGAAAACATCTTGGAAGTGCAAGATATAGACATGTCTGAAATATCAAACACAACCTCAAGATGAATAATATCCAAATTCGACCGCCACGCATGATACTTAACATTATTACCATCAAAAGACACAATTTTGATGGCAAGAAACACCCTTCATAAATTGCTCCTCAAACAAAAAATACACCTCTAGTGTATATATTTCTCTCGCAAGTGAAAGAATCTTCACATTGTTCAAAGTCATTACTGGTTCACCTTGCAAACAACACATGTCTTCTCTATTGCCTTTACTCCATTCCGAAACTACATCAATAAAACAGTTGTAGAAATCACAAAGTCCAACATTCTTAAAAATCCTCCTAGACACAAAATCATTCATACTCTCACTCATTTGAGATGAAAAAATTCCTCTAAAAAAAATCTTTATTAAATGCAGGACACAATTTCTCTCTAATATCAAAAAGCTTTTGCCTCCAAAAATTTTTTTGACACTGATATTCTCTTTTCAACTTAAAAAAATACCAGATAAATAACACATTCATTAATTTTGCACTTCATGTTCATTTATAAAATTCAAAAATTTCACATACTTGTTCTAATAAAATTGAAACTCAACCTCCGCATCACTGTATTTAAGCACGTAGTTGAATAATTCTATAAAACCTTTGTTACTTCTCAAGCACTTGATATTCTTCTATGAATTCTCTCCTATATGCCATATATAAAGCTTATGTCGTGGATTTTGAAAAACTTGAACAATAGAAGTAGTCATAACAACAGATTGGTCTGTCATAATTGTCTGTCGATGTTTACCTTCCATAGATCTCAAAAAATGTACTAAAGAGTCATACAAATGACTCTATTCTCTCATTTAACAACAATTCACACTTAAACATCACATTTATATAGTGATGATTCATACCTACAAACCAAAAATCAAAAATAAAAAAACTTTATAAAAAAAATGAACATACACTTAATAAAAAATGAACTTATAGTTTACTGATAATGAATCTACAGTTTAAACCAAATGAACCTACTATTTATAATAAAAAAAAAACCTACAGTTTACAAAAAATGAACTTACGATTTACAAAAAATAAATCTATAATTTATAAAAAATGAAACTACACTTTACACAAAATGAACATACAATTTACATTAAATACACAAAATCATCATATAAAAGTTTATTATTAATGAACCTACGACTTACTAATAATGAATCTATAGTTTATAAAAAAAATGAACCTATTATTTATAAAAAAAAAGTGAACATATAGTTTACTGATAATGAACTTATAACAAATGAACCATAAAAAAAATAGAAAATCTAGTTAATAAAATTCATATAAAATAAATAACATACCTACAAATGGATCACAAGTCACATCATATCTATTAATGTGATATGTCGTATCATGTACTAACAAATCTCAAAAAAACTCATAGTCTCGTTTCATCCGCGAATCTTTCTAAAAGAAACTATACAATCTCACATCACTATCAACCTCAAAATAAAAAAATATATATTTTCATTCGATTGCCTTCTCCTAAATATATCAATCAATGCATTAGAATCACTGTCATCCAATTTCCTTAAAATTTTCAAAGCCAAACAATTATAAGCATCTTTATAAAAATAAACCCCACAAATGGAGAACCACCAAATTGCTTCTTAAGCAATCTAATCCCATTAGACACAACAACTCCACTTTCTTTTAAATGCTTAAAACAAATCAATTGGTTCTTTGTCACTTCTTTATGCAAACGAGGAATATGAGTTTTGCTCGATGTACATAACTCATGGTTATGCTCCTTTTCATGCCTTGTCATAGTCCAAACTCCATTTTCATCAACATCAAACTGAATGAAAGTTCTACAACAAGTCCGAACATTAAGTTTTGAATAACACTTATTTTCTTTTTCTTCAGCCTTTGAGCAACAAAATCTTTTCATTGATAGTGTCTTGTCGCCACTTCTATATCTTTGATTACTCTTTCTAATGCTAAAACCAACTCTAAAAGCATACTTATTATTTAACACATAAGCCTCTTCACCAGAATTCATAGACAGTTCTAACAAATCATCAATAAAAGAACTATTCATATTGTCAACTGTAAAACAATAAAAACATAATTAAAAAATTATACTAATATAATGAACTTACAATCTTTAATAAGAATACAAATATCTCCAATATACTATATCAAATTAACGTCAAACGATAACAAATTTATATAGATCAAACTTTTGAACATATAGCTTATTTACAATGAACTTACAGTATAAAAAAAAATGAACTTGTAACTTATAAAAAATAAACCTACACTATTCACATTGTCAATTGTAAAATAATAAAAACATAATTAAAAAATTATACTAATGTAATGTAATGAACTGACAATTTTTAATAAATAATACGAATATCTTGAATATACAACATCAAATTAAAGTGGAACGATAACAAATTTATATAGATCAAATTTATGAACTTATAGTTTACTTACAATGAATTTATAGTATAAAATACACTATAAAAAAAATGAACATGTACCTTATAAAAAATGAATCTCATGAAAATAATAATGAACCTACAATTTCAAACTAACGAAACGCATATGCATTATTTCTAAATTGAATAAAAGAAAATCAAACACACAAAACAGAATCCAAAAATCCAAAAACACAGAAAAACTAACTATAGATTAAAGTAGAGAATTCATAACGAAAAAATAACAATTCAACACGAATAATATAGTCAATAATCAACAATCCATTGATACGAATAACAAAATAGGACATTACTCACTTGATATTCCAGAACAATCAATAATTTCATTCTCATAAACTTTATCCATTAATTGCAATTGAAAAAGATAATCAAAGAACAAATAATCTAACAACAAATAAATTAAGAATAGATAAAAAAAAAAAAAAGAATATCAAAACAATAAGGAGAACAACAATCACAAAAATATAGAATCTAAAACAAGAAGAAAAAAGAGAATCCAAAACAAGAAGAAAAAAAGAGAACAACCAACTATAAAAACCTCTCTAAACTCTCGTTAACGTCATTAATATCAATCAATAAAATTCAAAAGCCCACACATGTGTAACCCTGTCAAAATGCACTATATCACTGAATGACACACAATATCCCGGACAGGGTCCATCAGATAATTTCTCCCACGTGAGCATACTTCAAATATTGGACTGGGCTAGGGACCGAGCCAGCCTATAACCCGAGACCCCCTCGATGACTTTCATAGTTATATAAAGCCGTTGATAACTGCATTTATCAGTTTATCACACGAAGTGAGCAGCTCCAACTGCAATGGCGCCTGTGTAAACCAGAGGAGCTGTTGTAGCTGCTGCAGTCTCCATGTCCGTGGCTCTGCTCTCTTATTGCATGCTCTGCAAATATAAAATGAGCCGTTTTCCCCTTTCAAAGAATAAGAAGAAGAAACCAAGAAATGGGCTCATTGATGCTATAGGTAATACTCCCTTGATCAGAATCAATAGCCTCACTGAAGCTACCGCTGGTGAAGTTAGTCTTCTGCTTCGATTTTTGATCTGGGTCTTTCTTAATTCCCATTTCAATTATTTAATTTATCTTGTTTTGGTGAAGTAAAGGTTTGAACTTGGATGTGTTGTGTATGCTGAATGATGATGCTTTTGATCAAGCTTTGGTTTTTCTTTGGTTACTTATTTAATGGTCTTCTACATCTTATCAATAGTTTTATGATTCATGAAAGTTGTAGTTTTCTAGTCTTGTAAATGCTTATGAATATAACATAATTACAAACTGCACATTCAAAATGAACGCTGTATCAAAAGTCTTGTCTTCTTGACATTATGCTGTCTTCTTCAGTGATGTTCCTATGGAGATTAAATCTATTACTCTTAATACTATGCAATTCCATGGATCTCCCTACTCAATATCTTGGTGTTCCTCTTATCTCTACCAGATTAGTTTTGGATCTTTGCAAAGATTTGAGTGATAAAACTACCAAAAGGATTTATATTTGGTGAGTCAAGTTTCTCTGATATGCTTTTTTAAGAAGCCTCACTGTTTACTTGTGTGCAATTTTTATTTTACCAAAAGCTGTGATTAAAGAAATTGACAGTTATGCAGAAGTTATTTTATGGAAAGGAATAGACACCTCAAATTGGAGGTTTAGTTCTCTTGCAAGTTGTTTGTAGTCCTAAATCTTCTGGAGGTCTTGGCACTAAAGATACTACAATTTGAAATAAAGCAGCTGCTATGAAGGTCATATGGGATATTGTTAGCCTAAACTATAGTCTGGGTTCATTGAATCTCTATTTATATGCTTGAAAAGTTAAGCTTCTGGGTATTCTCAGACCATTTGACTCCAGTTGGATTTGGTCTTATCTGCTTGACTTAGATTCTTGGTACTGGCAATTCTTGCTCCTCCTGGTTTGACCCTCGTGTCGATAGAGTGTCTATCATTGATCAATTTCCTACTGTTAACATGGTAGATTCTGATATTCCTAGAACAGCCAAATTTGGAGATTTATGGCATCAAGGTAAATGGGAATTCTCTTTAGCTCTAGATACTGCTACAGATTAATCATGCATAAAACTTTACTTTAAGATTTGAAGTTACTTCCATAAAATTTTATGGAAGCCTAATTCAAATGGGCAGTTTCCAATTAAAAGTGCTTGGCAGGTTCTTAGCACTATCCCCTCTTGCTGTTAGCTGGAGAAAGCTGATCTGGTTTCCTAGGAGTATTCCTAGACAGTGCTTCGTGATGTGGCTGACTCTTCATGGGAAACTCAACACCAAAAGATAAATTACTGTATTAGGGAACTATTCAGTCTTTTACTTGTGATAGTTGTAGTCTTCATGCAGAGAATATTGAGCATTTGCGCTTTGCTTGCAATTTCTCTCAAGCAGTGTGGATTCAAGTAATGCCTTCATGTGCTATTCATAGATGCCTCTTATCCTGGAGGAGAGAGATTAGCTGGTTTACAGGGAAAACTTGTGGTAAAAGCACGTTTGGTTGGATCTGGCGTGTCACTTTGGCTGCTACTACTTGCTTCTTGTCGTTAGCTAGAAATAGAAGAACTTTTCAGAATGAGCTTTGGTCAGTTAAATTTGTAGCAGGGAAATTCATTGCTGCTGTGAAGTTGAAAACTGCTCTGTAATTTTGATTTTCTTGATTTTTGCTCTGTTTTAAGCCTTTTGCTTTGTTCTTAGGTTTTGGTTGTATTTTGATTGTTTGATCTTTAATGAAATTCTTGATCCAAAAAAAAAAAAAAAAGCATGCTTGTTTGCTTGAAGTCATGCTATTCGTACTGGTACTTCTCTTTCTTCAATCTATCTTTAATCTATTACTTATTTCTTTTCAATTCTGTCACCTGGGTCTTTTCTGCCTTCAACGAGCTTCTTTGAGCTGCTGATTTTAGTTAGCTTTGTGCTTTTGTTGTTTCTCCTTTATACTCCCTTCTTGTTTTCAATTGGGTACTATGCTTGTTTCATGATTAACCGATGATTCATCTTTCTATTTATAAATTGTTGATTTTTTTTTGGTTGGTTTATCATTTTTCTTTTGTCTTTGTTCTGATTCTTGGGAAGTGCGAGTTTCTAAACCCATGAGGCAGTGTGAAAGATAGAGTTGCTGTGAAAATAATTGAAGAGGTAAATTTTTTTTTGGTTAAGTGGAGATTATAGTTTCTATAATACGTAACTGAGATAACAGATAGGGTATTATATTTGGATGATAGGATAGATCCCGATAAGTATGACTTCGTACTTAAGTTTGTTCATTTTGAATGAGGTGATAACTGATGAGAATTGTTTTATGAAATGCATTCTTGAAGATAACAGTGAAATCTTATATTCTGGTTATATGAGTGGGTTAAATGATTGTAGAATTGAACAGAACTGTATCACCACATATTTAAGAAAGCATAGATCTTAAATCTAAGAAAGAAGTTAGGTAGATGGCCGCTAGATGGTTATAATGTAGATTTTTGTTTTGCGTCTTTGCTAAGCGAAATCAAGAAGATATATGATGATCTTTAGTTCCATATTCCGAATGGTGAACAGGATCTTGTGAGAAAATTTTTAGTTGAACAAATTCGTATCTTCTCATGTTCCAAGAGTTGCTATTCCAGTTTTAACAATTGTTTTCCCTCCAAATCTATGGCTTTGTACAGGCTCTGGAATTTGGCCAGCTTGCTGAGGGTGGTGTCGTTACCGAGGGAAGTGCAGGAAGCACTGCTATCAGCCTTGCTACAGTAACCCCTGCTTATGGATGCAGATGTCATGTGGTTATTCCCAGATGATGCTGCCATTGAGAAGGTTTGAGTATTTCTTATGTAATGCCGTGCCACAACATTCATTTTGTTGTATTCCTGTGTGGGCTATGTGTTCTTTGTAGTTCATGGAACTGTTATTATTTGAAGACTGAATGGATGGTAGAAAGAATTAGTCAGATAATAAATGTTTTAGGATATGCTTGAGATCTGCATATTCCTTGACCGATCTCCATGTTATTGGTTTGGCTTTGTGCAAGGCTGCCAGCATCATTCACAGTTCAAGTGAGGTTCAAAGGAAAGGCATTGCAAATATAGAAGTTCTCTATGAATTCGTTTCTTGGCATCCATTTTTCTTTCTCATGCACCTAAATCATCAATACCTTGTTCTTTTCAGCATTATTTTCAAGTGTTCCATATTCCCCTCAACAAACTTAACTTATATTTATTTGAACTTTTTGTATTTCTCATGCACCTAAATCATCAATACCTTGTTCTTTTGAGCATTATTTTCAAGTGTTCCATATTCCCCACGACAAACTTAACTTATATTTATTTGAACTTTTTGTTAGTCCCAAATTCTCGAATCTTTGGGAGCCACTGTTGAAAGAGTAAGACCAGTTTCAATTACACATAAAGACCACTATAAAATATTGCCAGACGAAGGGCATTGGAAGCGAATGAATTAGCATCAAAACGTAGAAAAGATGACCAAATTGATGGCAAAGGCCCTGAGCAAATTAATGGTTGTATATCCAATCGAGATAAACAAGATTCAATTTTCTCCATATATTGTTGTGGTGATCTCTTTGCTGATCAGTTTGAGAATTTGGCTAATTTTTGGGCCCACTATGAGGGTTCTGGACCTGAGATTTGGGAACAAACTTCTGGTAGCTTAGATGCATTTGTGGCAGCGCAGGCACTGGTGGAACTGTGGCTGGTGTTTCTAGATTTTTGCAGGTCAAACTCTTTTGCTTCCTGTAAAATATTCTTTTATGTGCATCAGGATAGTCTCATAAATCCTTGTTATCTTTTCTACAGGAAAGGAATTCAAACATCAAGTGCTTTCTTATAGATCCTCCTGGTTCTGGGTTGTTCAATAAGGTGACAAGAGGGGTAATGTACACTAAAGAGGAGGCTGAAGGGAAGAGACTGAAAAATCCATTTGACACAATAACAGAAGGCATTGGAATTAACAGAGTAACCCAGAATTTTATGAAGGCCAAACTGGATGGCGCATTTAGAGGCACAGATAAGGAGGCTGTTGAAATGTCAAGGTTAGTCCTAGCTCTGCTCTTTATACCCGTCTCTATACATTTTTCTTATTATTGGGCAGTTAAAATAGTATACTCCCTAGTAAAGATGCACCAATGTCCCAATGGATGTTATGGTAAAGAAGCTTTTTCGCCATTGCTATGCTAATATCTTACCCATTTCCTTTTGCTCTTATATGCCTTAAAATGGAAATTTTTGGTGGTTTTCATTAACTTTGTTACCTGCAAGAAAAATGTGAAATAGTCATATCCCTTTGTATCTTACTTGAAATTACTTCTCTGCATACATAAAATTCTACATTGTAGTTTCATGTTCCACTGTCCCACATTTCTACCATGGCACCAAAAGAATGATTAGTAACAAACAAAAGGAAATTATTATGTGATTCTCAGTTTATAACTAGCTTGAACTATCCTTAGGTATCTTTTGAAGAATGATGGTCTCTTTCTTGGGAGTTCTTCAGCCATGAACTGTGTTGGGGCTGTTAGATTTGCACAATTGATTGGCCTTGGCCACACAATTGTAACCATTCTGTGAGACAATGGGATGAGGCATCTAAGTAAGTTTTACAGTGCCAATTATTTGTCGGAGCATGGCTTAGCACCCACAGCAACTGGATTAGAGTTCCTTGGCATCAAATGAAGTTTTGAGCTGCCATGGTTTTGTCCACAGTTAGAAAAGTAGCATTCCACCATGTTAAATTGCAAAGTTTTGTTTCCCTCTGAAAGGTTGATCTGAAAATTTTGGTGATGAGATACTGAAGTGGTTACATTAGGTAGATTGATACCATTCATTTTACATGGATTAGGACTTTAGTGGTACCAGTGCATATGAAGTTATAAACATGGATTATTTTTGGTCGAGGAAGAGAAATCATTAGTATCAATAAAATTATAGTTTTGACGATGTGACTTTTGACAATGTGTACTGAGTTGAGGTTGAGGCCACTTGAATGATGAAATCTTGAAGCATTGAACTTTTGCTGGCTATTCTTGTTGGAGTTTCCAGTGTGGTTGGATTAATTGAAAGTTCTTGGTACAAGCACAATGCGGACAATGCTTTCTAGTTTATGCCTAATCAGGTCAGTGCCTGAATTTTTAATTCCGCTTTATGGTATAAGCTCTATACACTTACTGTTAAAATGGTATATCATCAATTTAACAGTGCAAATGCAGATGCTGATGCTATGCTTCTGATTCTTGGTGAATGTTAAAAGAATATAAAAGATTATTGAAAATTGTAGGATAAACCGAGTTAATATGTTGCAGAAGCTCAATAGAAGCACAAGCATTACAAAAACATGAAAAAAAAAATGTCATCCAAAACCTAAACCCTGGCATCATTCTCAGTTACAGAAGAAGAAAATTTATATCACAATAACCTTTTGAAGATTGGCTGAACCAATGTTTCCACCTCTAAACCTGAACCCTTGATGGAGCCCATGGAAAGGTCAATCTCAATCAAGTTCTCTTCCTCATTCACGTCATTAACACCTGCCAATAATTCCATTAAACCCTCTTGCTTGAAAACAGAATCAGGTGTATGCTCAAGCAAATCTGTCTGCAGTTTTTCCTTGGACTCCAACAGTGCTAGTAGTCTGGAGAGCTGATTTCAATAAGATTGTCATCTTCATCTTGCTTATCATTTTCAGAAGAGTCTCGTTTATGTTAGAAAAAAATAAGCCCCTTAAGTGTGGTCCAGTTAAAATTAAATTAAAGATAAAGTTCTAGGGTTATGTGATGGACGTATCAGATTAAATAAGATGTCTATATATATGCATGTAAATTGGTCCTCACTCTCCTTTTGAAAAAACACAACTTTAACTTCATCTACAGGCTGTGATTAAGAATTAAGGAACAAGAGAGAGAAATTAATTTCTGAAAAAACACAACCCTAACTCCATCTACAGGCTGTGATTAAGAACTAAGGGACAAGAGAGAGAAATTAATTTCTCATCAATGACTTCAATTACAAATTCTACTGCAAATTCAAGAAATTTTCTCTATCCTATTTGTTTCATTGTATTATGAAAATATTTAGTTTTAAAGATCTTAGGGTTTATGTTTATGATGACTTGTTATAAAGAAAATCTAAAAAGTGATATCAGAGCTTGTGTTGAAAGACTGAATATTTTCTGTACATAACTATAAATTACTTGATTTAAGTGTTGGTTATTGAAAGATTATTTCGCAAATTTAAAAAACAAAAGTCCAGAATGGCGTGGTTGGTAGGATTTGAAGCTGCGCAGCCATAGGTCTGTTTCCTTTACCACCTGGACACAATGTCTTACCTGCATGAAATTGCAGATATTTAATTTTCACCTTTAATAAAAATTTACCGCATATGAAGAAGAAGACAAAGCCTACCGTGGGATCTGAACCCATGATCTTAAGATTGAGGTACCTGCCCTCTAGCGAGTGAGCTGTTGAACTTGTTATGCTCATCGGCACTCTTTTACTGATATACCATTCAGTATAGGAAAGATTCTAATTAATATACATAATAGGTTTGTGTGTATATATAATAAATAATGAATTTTATTAATTGCATTTATTATTTATCACATTATTATTTGTATCATTAAAATAAAGTTTTAATTTATGCATAAATTTATATATATTGTTTGTTAGTCACCAAAATAGTCAAACTATGATGGTGACATGCATGAATAAATAAATAAAGGATTGATTATCCATAATGTTTAATGAAATGACTATGAATAAATAAAATTAATGATAAATTAGTGTTAGTTTTTCAAAACCCTTTAATTCACCCAAAGGTGAATTTAATTATTGTATGAAAGACTAGACATCATGAGAGTAAATTAATATTTTGGTCTACATCCAAAGATGGCGTATGTGTTTGATTTGAAATATTTATTTACTTGTTATTGATTATCATTGGCATTTAAATTATGATAGTGTATTGTAGTGTCTACCCAAAGGAGAACTACTTTGTTGTTTTACTGAATCTATTTTGATTGTGAGCATTTTATTATATTTTGTAGCTATTGCAATTCATTCACATGTATCATTTGTTATTGTATTTAACGGTATGAACTTCTCGGAATGGCATGAGCAAGTTGATTTCCATTTACACTATGGATCTCAACTTAGCATTATTGGAAGATAAACTCGCTACTATTATAGATCTAAGCAGCGAGGCTGAGAAGTTACGCTTTAAGACATGGGAACACAATAACAGATTATGCCTAAAGTTCTTACAGATGACAATTGCTAATAACATTAAGTCTACAATTCCACAAATAGGAAGTGCTAAGGGATTTCTTGCATTTATGGAAGAACGTTTTCGTTCTGTGGACAAGTCTCTTATTGGTACATTAATGGCAAGACTCATGACCATGAAGCATGATGGGTCAAAGAGTATGCAAGATCATATCATTAAGATGACTAATATGACAATAAGACTAAAGTCCTTAGGGTTGGCAGTGGAGGATTCCTTCTTAGTGCAATTTATGTTGAACTCACTTCCTCCTGAATATGGGCCTTTTCAAATTAATTATAACACTATAAAGGATAAGTAGGATGTTAATGAATTGGCTGGTAGACTCGTTTAGGAAAAAACAAGATTAAAGAATAAAGGGAATCACATTGTCAATCTTGTAAGTCAAGGAGTTGGAAAAAGGATAAAAGTAAAAGGCAGCAAGTTTAAGAAAACCAAAAGGCCTACTAATGCTTTTCAAGCAAAAGATAAGGAACGAAAGATTAACAAATGTCATTTCTGTAAGAAAGAAAGACCATATTTGAAAGATTACTTGAAACGCAAGGCTTGGTTTGAAAAGAAAGGTATCTTTCATTATGCTTCTTCAATTTTTGAATCAAACTTAGCTGAAGTTCTTAATAACACTTGGTGGCTTGATTCTGGTGCTACTACTCATATGGCTAATATGATGCAAGGATTCATTACGATCCAAACTACAAACCCAACAAGTGATTTTCTGTCTATGGGAAATCACATGAAGGCACCAATTGAAGGCATTGGGACTTATCGTTTAATCTTGGATAGTGGCTATCAATTAGACTTATATGAAACCATTTATGCACCTTCAATCAGTAGAAACATAATTTCAGTTTTTAGGTTAGACATTTGTAATTTCAATGGAAAATGTGGATCTAATAGTTTTAGTTTGGTTAAGAATTTTGGATTTATTTGTTATGGTTTTCTTATTGATGGTTTATATAAACTAAAATTCGATAGTATTTTTGTTGAATGGTAGTATTGGACTTAAACATAGCATGATTAATGAAAATCCTACTTACTTGTGGCATAAACATTTGGGTCATATATCTAAGGAAATGTTATAAATCTAGATTTTACTGATCTAGAAATTTGTGTGGATTGTATTAAGGGTAACCAAACCAAACATTCTAAGAAAGAAGCCACAAGAAGCACTCAGCTTCTTGAAATTATACACATTGATATTTGCGGACCTTTTGACACTTTAACTATTAATAGGGAAAGATATTTTATCACCTTTATTGATGATTTTTCACATTATGGTTATATCTTTTTGCTTCATGCAAAATCTCAATTAGTCAACGCTTTTGAGGCATACATAAAGGTGGTTAAGACATAATCGGATAAGAAGGTGAAATTGTAAGATCTGATAAAGGTGGTGAATATTATGAAAAATATGATGAGTTTAGACAGTGTCTCGGTCCATTTGCAAAACTCCTCTAAAGTCATGGCATATGTGCATAGTATACTATGTCAGGTACACCTCAACAAAATGGTGAACTAAAAAGGCGCAATCGAACTTTAATGGATATGGGTAGGAGTATGATGAGTAACTCCTCTTTATCCAAATCATTGTGGATGTATGCACTTAAAACCACAACATATTTGTTAAATAGGGTTCCTAGTAAGGTAGTTCAAAGGACCTTTTGAATTGTGGACAAAAAGGAAACCTAGGTTATGATACTTGCATGTTTGGGGTTGTCAAGCAGAACTAAGAATTTATAATCCACATGAAAGAAAGTTAGATTCTTGAACTGTTAGTGGTTACTTTATTGGTTACGCAAATAAATATAAAAGGTACATATTTTATTGTCCAAAACATAGTCCGAGAATTGTAGAAATCGGAAATGCAAAATTTATTGAGAATGGTGATGTTAGTGGGTGTGGCGAACAACAAAATATGGAGATA
>CATIWR010227021.1:0-10512 GCA_949677035.1 Omphalea diandra | reverse complement strand
CGTATTCTTTGGGTCACTGCCAGTGATTATACGCCAATCCTCATTCTCCAAAGCAGGGTAACAAATTTTAAGAGGCATACGTCCAACAAGGTCATCCCATTTGGCTTCAATCAAATTTAGAACAGCTGTATTTTGTTTTGGCGTACCCAGAGATGAAATAACAGACCAAAGGTTTCCCAGAGTAAAAAACCTAAAATCCATGTGAGCTGGCTGTAGATTCCCAATAAGATATCCACCTTCCTCTGGTATCCAATCAATGAGCCAAGTAGGGATTTGTTCAGGATAGATATTGAACTTGTTAGTGGCATCCATGGAATACTCTTCTGTCTTATACCTGTATATCTCATTAATCTTTTTGATGTCTACCCAATAATATTCCCTAATATGAAAGGACAGAGCACTGAGTCTGTTGTTGATGGCCCTCACCAAATTCTTGGATCCATCATTTACAGTCAGCATTTCACGAGAACACCGCAAGGCAGAGTAAAATAAGGCCTACAGAAACAAGCTTGTAATAAGGAAGGTGCGGCATGAATAAACAGCTAGAATAAGCTTGAAAACATAAGCAACTCATGAATAAACAGCTAGAAGTTATAGATCAGGCTCCACATCACCAAGAAAAACTCAAGAAAAGCCTGAAAACCCAGGTTTTTGATCAACAGAATTATAAAATTTCCAAAATCTCCTTGATACTTAGCAGAAAGAAAACATAAGCAACTCATGATCTTAGGGGTTGTTTGATAATACCATTCAGCACTTAAAATTAAAATTTTAAGCACTTATTTTTTAAAACTTGTTTGACAATATTATTTATTCATTACTGAAAAGGTTCAGTTTAGTTAGAATTCTCTTATTAACTAAAAATTATCACTTAACAGCTTAACCAACAAATATTAAAATATTTTTATTAATATGACCTATATACCTTTAATAAATCAACAAACTTCTCCTTTAAAAACAAAATTCATTTAAAATCTATTCAATAATTATAATTATCAAAAAGACTAATTAGATTCAGCTCTTAATTTTCAGTTTATACCAAATAACTATACAATTAAAAACTCTTAACATTTAAATTATTTAGTATTTCAAATTCAACTCTTAAGTTTTTAGCACTAAATTTTCAATTTTACCAAATACCACCTTACTTGGATTTCAAGGGGGTGACCATGAATACCCATCCTTCGATCTATCATGCAAGAGCCATCAGTGACTAACAGTGAAGGAAACATATCAAACCCATCAGCCAAGCACAAGTTTAGGATCAGTTTTATGCCCGTTTGAACATCCACCCTTTCTTGCAACGTATAGTCACCAGTAATTTTCCCATACGCCCTCAATAAATAAATCCACCACAACCCTATCAAAGAGATTAAATAAACATCCCTGTCAAAAGAACTACTCCCACAAGACAAATTTATCATATTGACATGACTATCAGAGCAATATACAAACCAGAATCCACAGGTGCAACACGGCCAATAGCTGATTCACCAAAATCTGGATCTAGAACTTCTTCAAATTTATTTTCATCAAGAGGCACAGTTCGAACTTTAAAACTAGCAGGCATCAATCCCTGGCCAGGACTATAGCAATCCACTGTTTTCTCCCAACTCTAACATAAAAAGCAAGAGCACATTTTTCAGCTGCAGAGTATTGTAATGCTAAGCAACAAGTACATAGAGGATGTACAGAGTCAATTACTATAGCTACACAAAACAAAAAAAAAAATAAAAGGAATTAAAACCTCAATGAAACATGCAACTCAAGGGAGGCAAAGACCATGCTCAACAACATAGATAATGTCTAAAGCTGTATGACATAAATTACATTTCACAGCAACAAATCTCCTCTTATAAGTTACAAGATCCAAGACTAAGAAAGTTGTACCTACAAAAATAGAACAGCTCCACTACAAATCATTTGCAGTTAAGAATCAAATCAAGTTCAGGTGCTTATGCTGATAGCATTTGAATTACTAGCTTGCACCAGAAATTTCTCAAAAGCTGCTAAATTAGCCTTATTCTGAAAACTGAAATTAACCGTGCCTAGCATTATCACCTGTGTGTCTGTGATAATGTGAATATGAGAACCTAAAGCTATATACCATATCCTCCATTAAAAACTACTCAAGCAGAAAGCAGACCATCGGTAAATATTACCCAAAATGGAACACGTATATAAATTAGAAACAGATCACACAAAAGTATCACATGAAAATATAAGTGAAATTTAAAACATCACCTGCAATTGCAAGGTATGAAGCAGGAAATTCCTCACGATCTCTCCTTCTCCTCTAAGCAAGAATGCAAGTGCTGAAGGCACAAAATCCCGAATGAACACCTGATCATAATTCAATGGCTGCTTATCCCCTGGATCATTTGCAGCCACTGTCCCTACAGGACTCCCACAATACATCACAACTGCATCATTCAACAACTTCCATGCCTCTTTCTCAATATCCAACTCGTTTTCCTTGTGAGTCACAATCTCAACTCCCTTGGCAGCCTCTAAATTCTCTCTATTCACATCCTCACTTTCATCAGGAACAGCAATTCCTATCCTGGAAGCTTCTTCTCCCACAACATTCTCATCTTTATCAATCTTCTCAACCACCAAAGGCTTAACTCCAATCCCATTTTGCACATAAATTCTCTCAAAGTTCTTATCATTCACTCTAGTCTCAACAGAAGTTGAATATCCTTTAACTTCTGATGCAACACTAGCAACAATAGAAGTATCCCTACTTGTTCTTCCTATTATACAACCACCATAAGAAGATTCTGATATAACCTTAGATTGGCCAAAATTGGAATTGGGTATAGAAAAAAATTTCTGGGTATTATTACAAATTAAGCTTCGAAGTCCCAAAATTCGAAAAGGGTATGTGGAAAATTGCTTGTTATGATCAAAACTAAAATGATTCCTTGATAAACTGGCCGTTAAAGTATGACGATATTTAGCAGACCCAAAAAGACCCGGGCTTTTTCGGGTCATGAGGATTCTACAAGACGGTTTGATGGTGTAATTGCTAAGGAAACCGATTGTAATCATGGTATCATCAAGAAACAAGCAAAAAAATGAATTGCAATATTATAATATTTCTGTATATTTTCACAAGCAAGTAAATTTGAGGGATTAATAAGAACAAGTAGAAAAAATTGGATAAATGATGAGAACTTACAGAGACGGAGGAAATCAAGGAATTTGATGATCTGCGACGAGAGAATTGTGACGGGAAAAAAAAGCCGTCTGAAAATGCAAAAAAACATTGTTCAAATCAGCAAAATTCGCCCTTTTATATAGAGGCTGTATTTGTCTTGGGCCAGAAGATTATTTACAGTTTATTATTTTAAGATTGCATAATGACCGTAATACCCCTGAACAATTTATGTACCATTTTTCATTTTTTATTTGTTAAAAAAAATATAGGGATGGGATAATAATTAAGAAATAAACATTCTTAATTTACTGTTGAATTTTTTTTTTTAATATGACTATGGAATTTTATTAGATGCTTATTAGTAGTTATTTTCATAGTTTCTTGTGTCATGTATCACATTATCACTTGTTCCCTTAAAACGGTTGTGTGGACCATTGGGAAGTCTTAAAAAATAAAATAAAATAAGTTTATTAATGAAAAATAATAAATAATATAAATTTCATTTTAAGATATCAAATTAAACGAGTAGAGTGTTAAATTTGGCCAACCGCTATTCAATAATGATTTTTATTTACTATTCAACACATATTGTTTTTATTTAAATGTGATTAATAGTGTTCAAACTTAAATTTATTAAAACTATTTTCTAATTATAAATCTAAAAAATATACGATCATAATGGAATTTTAATAATAAAATAAAAACACTAAAAAAAATTTTTTTGAACATAAAACTAAATGCTTTATCAAAATAGAAGTAACATAGTTTTATATTCAATAAATTTAAAATAAAAAAGTAGATTTAAAAAATAGAAAATTTATTGAAAATTAAGAAAAATGCTATGAAAATAGTTAAAAAGAAAATTAAATTATTATTTATCATAAATGATTAGTAATAATTATTTTGTGCTTTAAAACAAAGGCAGTCAATCTCTTATTTAGATTGAAATTTTGAAGAGATGACATAATTTTTTAAGGTTAAAAAACTCTAGCATTCTCTTTAAAAGGTTTAAAAACATTACAAAACCTTTATTTTTTTAATTTTAAATTATTTTAACTATTTTATTTTTATTAATTTCTATTTAGTCATTTTTTAAAATCTAAAAAAAAACTACGTCTAAAGAATATTTTAATAATTTTAATATGAAATTTTCATTAAACTTACATTTCAACTAAACAAAATAGACAATAAATCATACGTTAATTTGTCTTCTTTCTAAATAAAACAATGTTAAATTATTAATTTTATTTTATCAAATTTTACTTTATTATATTTTTAAAAATTGTTATCTTACCTTAAGAAAAAGTTCATATATATTTTTTATTGTGTTGAGTACAAAGCAGGTTTCATGAAATCAAAACCTAATATTAAAAATCATGAGGCTTTTCAACATTATTGAGTATAATAAATACTCATGATTAGGATTTCTGCGTGCAAAGATAAAAAATAAACTTTATGTTCTGTTTCCATTTATGTTGCAGCACACAGATATTTTCTTACATAATATATATAAAATGCAATTAAAATACTCATTTGGCTTTGATTAACCAACTTCTTAATTACATATTATCTACTAAATTTCGAAAAACATCTGATTTGGGCCATTTTATTTTTGTGGACGTGACATTTTTCGGAATTTCTTTTTTAAGAAAAAATTTGTTTTCCAATAAGAGATAGCTATGTGCTGGTGACGTGTCAAGGAATTGTTATCCACTACTTTTGGTAGCTGCAGCCACCACTTTGGACCACATGATAATCTTCAACCACTAATGTTCATCCACGTGGCACAAGGAGATGAATTGGATTGCACTTTCAGTCGACCTTTTGGGCTCACGTCTCGTAGTGTATATTAATTTATTTTTTTAAAAAAAAAGAAGGATTTTTTATAGGTAATTTGGAAATAAAATGTGCCAAAAATTGAAAGGCAATAGCACTGTTATTAGTTTATCCACAACTTCTTCCAAAATATAGCACTGGCAACTCAACCATACATAAATGAGCACATGGTTCTTTTCTTTTTTTTTTTTCTCTGTGGATCGATAGAGAAAATATTGATGGTTAGTGAGCGCATTTTGTCAAATCCATCAACTATTTGATTCGACCTAATCTAAATCTAATGAATATTATTCGTCTCACTAAAAAATTAAGGCGAGTTCAAATTTAATATGGATATTCGTGAACTTGATTTGATTATATTTAATATATATTTTTATTATTTTGTAATTAATAACTTAATTTTTTGTTCTATTTATATTTATATCAAAAGATTAATCTTAATATAATTTTATATAAAAAAACAAATATTTTATAAGAAATATGTAAAAAATGATTAAATTTTTTTTAAACAATTGATTTTTTAAAAAATTACTTGAATATCTACAGTTCTATCTAAACCGATTCATAATGGATAGCAAGTTAAATTTTTTTCTTTTTCTTGTTGGATTGAGTTTGAGGTTTGCAAAATCTAAACCTTTTA
Organism: Omphalea diandra; assembly: GCA_949677035.1. Lineage (NCBI taxonomy): Eukaryota > Viridiplantae > Streptophyta > Magnoliopsida > Malpighiales > Euphorbiaceae > Omphalea > Omphalea diandra. The sequence continues at coordinate 4,873 of CATIWR010227021.1, read as the reverse complement.
ATTTTCTCTATTTGGATCTTTAGATAATTTTTTTATTTAATCAAGAATTTAAATTGGTAATATTATTTTTAATGTGGTATTTTCTATAATTTAAACGGGTAAAATTCATAATTTTATTATATGTAAAATTCATAACTTTATTATATCCATATGATTTGATACTAAATTCTGTATATTATTTCAACTAATTATTTATCTAAAATTTGGATACAATTTTTTCACTTTAAATATAAAATTTGTTATTTTTTTGTTTATTTTATATATATATTTAAACAAATTTTATAGTGATAAAAATTTTTATTTAAATATATATTGAAAGTAAAAAAAATAAAATTTTATATTTAAAGTGAAAAAATTATATATCAATGTATAAATTAGTTAAAATTATGTACATAATTTAGTTCAAAGTTAGACGAATTTATACGTGGTAATCACTTATTGTTTAAATTAGAGAAAAACACTACATTGATAATGATTTTATTAATTTAGATACTTAATTGAAAAAATATCTAAATACCAAAATAGAAAAATTTAAATATGTGGCTTTAATGATAACGACCTCTTGCTCATTCTAAATGAGTGCACATTTCTTTTATTTTAAAGATGAAACGAGTGTATTGATAATCATGACCTTATCCCAAGTTCTCGGATAATTCACCCGGCCACGTCAATTCTGCATTGGCTTGGCTTGGGCATGCATTTTTCGTCATGTGCGGCCAAGCCTCAAGGTCTACAAGCTCGATTGGGTTAGTGACTGTGATCATGTCAAGTCCAGCCCGCTTGATCTGAGGGCCTATTCACAGCATGTGTAAAATTTCAAGGGCCCACCCATCTTATCCTCACTTCTATCTATCCATCTATGATCAATCTCCTTCCTCATTCTCTGGATTTTCTTTCCCCCAAAATGGCCATAAATCTTGACTCGCTTCTTCCTCCACTTCAGCTCACTCCTCTAACTCGTCCTGCTTCCCCTTCGAGTTGGCTCAGCTGCTCAGTCCCCATCTCCACCGATGCCACTCGCTGTCCTTCCCTATCTTCGAAAAGCCACCCGGTAGTTCATTCCTCCATTTTCTTGTAACTTGTAACTATGAGATGTGGCCTTCATAGCTCATATTTATAAATTATAACAATAACCCATTTCTAACGGCCTCTCACCATACAATCTTTATATAAAAAGATTAAAACTTTTGCAGTTCCAAGAAGAAGTGCAATGGCATTGGTCTTGTCAGGATTTGGTTTGCATATCACGGCAGCATTGGCTCAACCATCTGTTGGGTTTAGAGAATACATTGATACCTTTGATGGGTATTCTCTCAAGTACCCACAGAATTGGATTCAAGTTAGAGGTGCAGGAGCTGATATATTCTTTAGAGACCCTTTTGTTCTTGATGAGAATCTTTCTGTGGAGATATCTTCTCCTTCATCTTCTAAGTATAAGAGTGTTGAAGACTTGGGTCCTCCCCAAGAAGCTGGAAAGAAAGTACTTAAACAGTATTTGACTGAGTTCATGTCTACTAGACTTGGAGTCAGGCGTGAATCAAATATACTATCCACCTCCTCTAGAGTTGCTGATGATGGGAAGTTGTATTATCAAGTTGAGGTAAGGAATTGGCTATTTGCTGATGTTTTGGCAGTAATTGTATTTGTCTTTGTGAAATGATATTTGGGTTGTTTTGTTTTCAGGTGAACATAAAGTCTTACGCTAGCAACAATGAGATGGCTGTTATGCCTCAAGATAGAGTAGTTAATTTGGAATGGAATCGGAGGTACCTATCAGTTCTTGGAGTTGAAAATAACAGGCTATATGAGCTGAGATTGCAGACACCCGAAAATGTGTTTGGGGAAGAGGAAAATGATCTTCGTCAAGTTATGGATTCCTTCAGGGTGAACAAAGTGCTTGGTTGATATGCTGAGGTTTGGTAGATTCACTCTACATTTTGTAATTTAGGTTTCTGTATTTCGGGATCATTCGTTGGCTTTTTTGGTGACTATCAAATGTTTGATTGTTTGATCTATATTCTTCCCTTTCAGTTTTACAATTATGCCTGAATGCCTACTTGGAAATGAAAGTGAGGATGAAAAGAGTTGAAAGAAACATAGGTCACAGATTGATAACATAAATCACAAAATCCAATTCTCTTCAAAAAATTGTACAAGTTCATATCAAGAATCTGAAGTTCATTAATAAAATTTTTGGAGCACTCAACGGAATCCATATTATATAACACAAGAAAGCTAAACAAGCTTGGTGGAATGTATATTGATACAAAACTTGGGCTAGGATCTAACTTCGTACGATCCAGCTCGTGTCTGAGCTCGAAAACCTTTATAAAGACGATTAGGTACAACCTTCATATCCAATTTATCTATTTGCAGGCCAGAGAGCGCAACACTCTGAATCCTAAAACCCACTTGGAATATGGGGAATACATGGAGACGTTCTAATCCTGTCTCAAGCACTAACGTTCCAGACAATGATGGGGTTTTATCTTTTGATATTCGATCAATTGACCAAGAGCACATCTGCACATCATGATTTTAATCAGCTGCGAACTATTCCAATAGAATAGCAGTCATGTAGCACTGAATTGGCATAGTTATACAATAATAATAATAATAAAAAAGAGACATTAAACATGATATCCGTTTCCTCTACATAATGGAGAATAATCTAAAACAGATACTAAAGGCAGCCAAATAATTTGTGAGTACCTTATTAGATAGAATATTCACCACTCCATGATTGGAAGTCAGATCAGCGGATAAAATGCAAGGAGGCAGTTGAAACTGCACCATTATTGAGTCAACCGTCTTTCCAGGGTCATTTTTTATTCCCACCAGCAGATTGATGCGGCATGTTCCAGCATTAGATGTAAGCTGTGGCTTGACATATATTGGTATGCTTTTCAACTTTTTAACCCTGAATTCGGGTGTATGGAAAACAAGAAAGCAATAACCTTTAAGAATATTCTTAATCAATCACATGTAATTTAGGATAACAAATGCCCTTAATTAGCAAGCCAAACTGCTGCAAAATGACAGGGTCTGAGCTTAGACCTGTAGCTCATGAGCTTAAAAAGTCCATCAGGAGGAACAAATGACAGGATCTGATGAGACTCCCAAGGTCGAAACCGAACACAGGGATGGAATCTCACGTCATCTAATATAGATGGGTTTGAAAATGAAAGCGTCAAATCAGGAACGCCTGTGATATGGGAGTTAACTTGAACTTCGCCATTTATTTCACACTTCATCAGGACCCCATCCCTGAACAATGCATGCAAAGTAGAAAATTGTTCAGCCCTTTCAAATACAAATCAATGTGTTAGAAGAATATGAGCCATAAAGCATTAAAAACTATTTTATTCTCAATAAAAATGCCATTCCCACTTGGAACCCTGCTTCAACTGGAATGCTCATGTCACATGTTAAAATAATTTAATTCCATCTTGTTGAGGGGGAAAAAAAAAAACAAAGTAAATGGATGCTGACTATATGTTTAAGGCTCAATATAGCCAATTATACACTTTAACCATATGTTTGTTTTAACATTGTTTTTCACATTCGGTGACACCAATCACAGACAAGAAGCCTTGTTAACATTTAATCTGTGTATTTTCTATTCAACCCCAACAAAAATGAGTGTACAAATATCATAATATCATCCATAATTCAAATAGTTTAGAGTTCACCAACAATATTAAATTTCTAATGCCATGCAACATCTACATCCCTTTGCCACCGTCCAGGAATGTTCACAATTTCCTGTTTACAGATGGCTTAAAAGGTATTGATCCTCTAGGATTTTTTTGTGGAAATGTCATCAATGAAAAGATGTTCGGCTTATATATCCTCATAACCACTCTAGCAGCCCTTTATCTTTATCAAAACCTGGTTTAGCTCACCATTCAACGAGTTTTTAATAGTTCCAATCATCCACCACTTCAACCAGTCTTTTAATAGTTATAGCCACTGCAGAATGAGAAAGTGGAAGGGCAAATGAAGTTTTTCAACATGCAATAGCTGGCTAAGAAGACTCCCAATATGCTTTTGTAAAAATCAATCAAATTGAACTATAATAATGGAGATAGAGAAATCCTAACAACAATTTGAAGTATCAACTGTGAAGAGATTTTGAGAATATAGATTTAGACCTGTTTATAACTGCATCCATTTCTTCAACAAGATCAACATAAACTTCATTGTTGCCATATTTTATATCTGTTGTTCTCCATGGAACACAAGATGCCGTTGCACCTGGAAGGGTGTCGCTCACATTTGAAGTGTTACCAGTCACAACTCTGAGCATTTTGCTAACAAGATTTGGCGGAGCTATCATCTCTCTCAAGATGTTAGGCTCTGTGGTCAGAGGGAAGCCATTGTCTATCATCTCATCCAAAAGCTGCAAAATATCAATCAAACGTTCCAGCCCTATTCAATCCAAGCATGAAATGAAACAAGCTGGGATAAGGAGGAAATAATTAACACGACCTCCAAATTATCTTAATATCAGATATATGACTGGAACAAGCAGGGAAAGATTAAGTAGGAAAGTACCTCATACACAATGACAAAGTTATCTTTTATCAAATCTTCATTCAACCCTTCAAGGTAATCTGAGAGGACATCAGCTACTCTACAAAGGAACTGAAATCAAACAGGTTAAAGCCAAGAATTTCAAGCTATTATACGCATACTAAAAAGCATTGAAAGTAACAAGTAACATAAAAAGCTCAGAAGAAAAGCTACCTCAATGGCCATCAAAGGAGGCATTTCAACTTGGGTACAAGCTAAAAAGGTAATCCCCTCGCGAACAATTTGGAACAGGTAATGAGTTGGTGAAGCAATGACTGGTTGTTGCTATCAAAAGAAA
>CATIWR010226997.1:0-22118 GCA_949677035.1 Omphalea diandra | reverse complement strand
GAGTATGCAAACTCACTCTTTTGTATGAAATCTTATTTCAAGAAGAGTAGACTAAAGATTGCATCCAGTATACTTTTCAAAGTCGCTGTCTAGCAGTGTAATAGAGGTTGGGCCAGTATGTAGTCAGTTAATATTTTAGTTTGATTATTCATGTATGTTTTGTTGTAAATAATTAATAAGTGGTGAACAAGAGACATAATGAAAAAAAAAATTTTAATCAGGTCTTTTAAATGACAATGGATAGACTTAAAGAGAAATTTAAATGATTATTAAATGGGGTGTGACAGACCGAGTTGAAAAGACTGTACGAGGGAAGAAGGAGTGCCTCATCTCAGCCATAAGGAGAGGGAAATAAGATGATCGATATGAATGTTGTAAGAGCTCTAAGGCAGTTTATAGATTTAGGAATGCCTCTGATTAAGGCATTCAAGAGGTTCCAAAAGATAGGGGTACTAAAGTCTTTGGCACTGAGACAACCTCCTAAGCCACTTCTAAAAGGGTGTAACGTTAATACGTACTGTGCTTTTCATTAAGGATCTAGGCATAACATTAATGACTATTGCAGGCTGAGGCATAAGAAATTGAGGAGAGAAATTGATATTGAGGAGTTGTTTACCCGTAAACTCGAGAAACTTCCAGCTAGCTTCTGAATGCCTGAACTCCCAAAATTTATGGGTACCTTAAATGTAAAGAATCATGTTTGTTCATATGCCTTATTTATGAAGGCATCTAGGGTACCCACTGACACCATATTAGAATTTTGTGGGTTGTCATTGGAGAGATCTACTAAGACATAATATTTCAATCAACTAAGGACTATAAGGTAAGGCTGAAAAGAATTGACATTGGCTTTTGAGAAGTAGTACTCCTATAATTTAGATTTAGATGGGCTTTTAAGAAGTATTACTCTTGTAATTTAGATTTAGAGGTGACCTTGTAAAATCTAGAGTCTTCGAAATAAAAGTTTTAGGAAAGTTTCAATCATTAGATAAGAAGGTGGAAGAAAATAAACTTTTAGGCAACTACCAAGCGTACTAAGAGAGAATAGGTTTGAATGATTATTAGAGAAGCATTGCCTAATATTAACACTATAATTAACGGTATGTTACTATAAAATTTTGAGAACCATAAAGAAGCTAATTTATAAGACAAAGAGTTAAAAACCAAGTTGAAAAGAAGGTATGAAGGGAGAAGGAGTGCCCCATCTAGTCATAAGGAGAGGGAAATAAGGTAGCGGACGTGAATTCAATAAGGGCTTTGAGGCAATTTATAGATTTAGGTCCGTCCGTTTGAGAGGTTACAGAAGATAGGGGTACTAAAGTCTTTGGCACCAAGACAACCTCCTAACCCATTTCTAAGGGGGCATGACGTTAATACACTATGCTTTCATTAAGGAGCTGGGCACAACATTGATGACTCTTGCAGGTTGAGGCATAAGAAATTTAGGAGAGAAGCTCATATTGAGGAGTTGCTCACCCGTAAACTTGAGAAACTTCTAGCTAACTTATGAATGCCTAAACTCCCAAAATTTATAGATACCTAAAATGCAAAGAATCATGTTTATTCATATATCTTGTTTATGAAGGCATCTAGGGTACCCACTAACACCATATTAGAACTTTTTAGACTATCATTAGAGGGATCTACTAAGACGTATTAACTAAAGACTATAAGGTAAGACTGAATAGAATTAACAAGGGCTTTTGAGAAGCATTACTCCTACAATTCAGATTTAGAGGTGACGTTATAAAATCTAGAGCCTTTGAAATAAAAGTCTGGGTAAAGTTTCAACGATTATATAAGAAAGTGGAAGAAAATAACCTTTAAGGAAACTACCAAGCCTACTAGAAAAGAATATGTTTGAATGATTGTTAGAGAAGAATTACCCAGTATTGACACCAAAATTAAGGTTATGTTAGTACAAAATTTTGAGGACCTTGGAGAAGCTGGTTTGCAAGCCAAAGAGTTAAAGACCCAGTCAAAAAGATAGAACGTGGGGAGATACAGTGCCCCATCTTAGCCATAATAAGAGGGAAACAAGATGGCTGATGTGAATCCAATAAGGGCTCTGAGGCCATTTACATTTAGGAATGCCTTTGTTTAAGGTATTTGAGAGGTTACAAAAGATGGGCAGTACGAAAGTCTCTAGCACCGAGACCACCTCCTAACCAACTTCCAAGGGGGTATGACATTAACACGTACTATGCTTTTCATCAAGAAGCTGGACATAACATTGATACTTATTGCAAGCTGAGGAATAAGATTCAAGATCTTATTGATAATAAGATGATTATTTTGCCTAATACTAGAAGGCTGAGTATAAGGGGAAATCCTTTCCTGAACTATCATAATGTTCTGCCTCCTAACCAAAGGACGTTCATGGTAGATTATGGAATTCTTGAGAAAGTTGTTATGTTTACAATTAGAAAATATTGAAAGAGATTGTTGTCATGGTTTGAACCATTAACCTGTGGGAGAGCTCATACGAAGAGACAAAATAATAGAAAATAAAGAGGACCAAGTGAATCATGTAAAGCAAAGTAGAAAATATTACCTTGATAAAAAAGCTCTCAAGGAACCAAAAGTGGAGAAAGAAAGAGACAAGCTTATGGTGAAGAATAAGAAAGAGGATAATCCCATTCTAAGATAGTTGAAGAAAATTCCAACCTAGATCAATATGTGGTAGATACTCATCACTTCTCAAAAGTATAAGAAGACTATGGTTGAAGCTCTATTAAGTTTGATCATCTCTAGGGATGCCACACTGAAGGATGTCATTGCTTTGATCACCCATAAAGAGAAAATCACTTTCTTTGATGACGACTTGCCATCGAAAAGAAAAGACCATAGCTTGGCTTTGTTCAAAAGAGCCAAGGTAAAAGGATGATGCACTCTCTGTCTTATGATTGATGATGGATCTAATACTAACTTTTATCCTTTGAAGCTCCTGAATAATTTTGGTGCGTTATAAAAAGATTTAGAAGTGTTAGTTAGTATCATCCGGGCTTATAATGTTAGTAGGAGGCCAACCACTAGTGTATTCAAAACCATAGTGAAAATTGAGATTGTGGAAGCAATGGTATAGTTTATGGTATTGGGCATCCCTATTATCTTCTCACTACTATTAGGGAGCCCATGGTATCACATATTAGAAGGAATACCATCCATAGTGCATCAAAAAGTTTAAGATTCCTTGCAAGTGTGAAGTGGTGAATATTTGCGAAGAAATTAAAGAAATTATGTCAGCATTAAGTTAAGCTACTCATAGGCTTTTAGGTTGTAGGAGTTACAAATAAATGTGTTGACCCGAAAGTGATGGAAATCATGAAGAATATGAACTTTCTACCACGTCAAGGATTGAGAAAGAATTCTACAGGAGTAATAGAGTTTTTAGAGATTCCAAATCAGACTACTATAAAAGGGACTTGGCTATCGTAGGAAAGGAACTAAGTTAGAAGTAAGGGATTTACATAGGCCACTATATTATTTATTTATGAAATGAGGGAATGTAGTTAGAGAAATTGATGAACCAACTACTAGTGAGGATGAGAAGCCACTAGGTGATGACATTATGGATGACCTTAAGGAAGCGTTATTTTGGATGGGAGTTGGGGAGATAGGCTATCAAAATTATCAAGCTTCATCAGATGAGGAAGATGAGAAGAATAAGAAGAAGGGTAATCAGATGGTGGAAGAGAGTATTCATGGATTAGATTAATCTACAGTTTTGTATGGTTAGTAAACTAGCTAGCCATGGAATGGCAAATGGAAGTTTATTGATGTATAATATGAATAATATTTATTAGACCAATAATTTTAGGCTATGGGCTAAGACATTAAGAAGAAGTAATCTAGCATGCTCAATTAAGATGTGCCCTTTATTGATCCAAAATAGGGATATTATTAGGTTGTATAAATTCATTAAGGGCATATAAATGGGATTGAGTTGGGAAAACATTGACAATATGATTATAAACTCCACTAAAAATGTGGAAAGTGATTTGGAAATGCAAATTCATGAGGCTGAGTTAGATGGGATGGCCCTTTAAAAAAGTTTCATAAAGATTGAGTTAGGAGACAGTCAAATGGAGCAAGACTTTGAAGGGGTGGTGAAAGCTGTGATTGGTATAAAATCTGAAAAGGGAATGGATATTGAATGAATAAGTGATTTGAATGCAGCTTAGGAGATTGACGAGAAGAAGGAAGAGGAAAAAGAGAAGACCGATGCCAAAGGGACTCTTGCCAATTTGCTAGAATAAGCTACTTTTCCTAATGCCATTAAGGTTATTGTCTCTAGTCTCGGTAAAGACAATGATGTATTCATTTCCAAGTTTAAAGCTACTTTTTCTAATGCCATTAAGGTTATTGTCTCTAGTCTCTGTAAAGGCAATGATGTATTCATTTCCAAGTTTAAGACAATGAATAATGAGTTTGCTTACTTTTGTGATGTGTTCCTTAATGGTAGTGTGCATAGCATGCATCATTTTCATGAGCATATTTAATATTAATTTTATGCATACGACTGCATTTAATCTTGGTATATAGGAAAATGTAAAAATCTTACTTATTGTTAGTGATGTCACATTGAAAGAGCAAATGAAGTTTGAATAGTTGCTTAAGTAGTATTAGAGGGTCTTTTCTGGCTTACCTGCATATAAGATCGGTAAAGTGTAAGCTTAAAAGAATAAGTCAAAAATGGGCTCAGCTAGTTAAAGAAAAGGTCATAAAGCATTTTGGTTATAGCTCTCGCAATTAAGGATAAAAAAGGCTTGTTTGATCTACGGGTCAAAGTATACAAAATTAACAATATGAGCAGTGTTCAAGGCTAACCCCTCACATGGTAGATCTCTATAATGCTGTAGGGGATGCAAATGGTGTTTGAATGAAATTGGGTAAAATGAATGACATAAAAAGAAAGATAATCTATAAACAAAGGGTGAAGGGGAAACCTACTACTTACCTCCATTTATTCCCTATATACAATAATCACCCTCTCATCCAAGCTAGAGGAAACCCTAAAGTTGCTAGGGCATTGGGATAACCTATCAGGAATATGGTAAGTTTCCTTAGTGAACAACAAGTCATCCCTCGTCACCACCGAAGAGTATTCTCGGAGTTTCATAAGAGCCTGTCCTGATAATCCCGCCATTTATCCAAGAAAAACAAACAAAATACCTCAGTGAGTAGAAATTACCTCAAACAAAAACAAGAAGAGTATTGGCAACAGAGAGCAAAGGTAGCTGAAAGAGCATAAGTGGCAAGGGAGGAAAAATCATAGCAAGAAGAAAAGTAAACCCAAAAGAATTGGGCCGCCTTAAATACTAGCGAGAAAAATTAGAAGTCGTGCCCAAATTAATTGTGGAGCTCAATGGACGCACCTATAATTGAAATTTAAAATGGTATTAATTAGTTACCATAGGAAATGAGATGACACGATAATAGACGCACTGCATGCCAAGGAATCTTTTAGAAGAGAGCCTTTGTTCAAAAAAAAAAAAAACAACAAAACAAGCCAATTACTGGCATAAATGCCAAAAACAAGAGCCTTCGGAAAGGGGGGAAACTATTGATTATACATATACTGCTAGTGGCCTTAGGGAAGGACACTTTTTCGTCTAAAGAATGGCACATGCTTTCGAGAGAAACAAAATACTGAACGGATGAACAACTTAGTGATTTTCACGTGATAAGCACATGTTCCCCATAGGTATGAAGAACTGAACAAGTGAACAACTAAACGAATAAAGAACCAAAATAGATGATCTGAAGAGGTAAAACTAAGCAATATACTTGGAAACATGCATCCTCAATTCTTGAACAACAAAACGACTGAATAGGCGCATCGTTCAAATATTTCACAAAAGGATAAATGGTGATAATGTTCAAATTAGGCGGTTACACAACACACCTCTTTCTGAGTTTCGAGAGAAAATAAGACAAAATCAACGGATACTATTTTTGGCACGCTTGAGAAGGATCCAGAGAGAATTAAAGTATAAATATTTATCATCTTCACATAATTGAGGTATGTTACGTTATAAGATTTTAGTCACTGTTTAATCACATCCTCAAACTTTCATTTTTACAACAGTTCTTAAAACCTTCTCTAACTTAAGTATCAGAATGGCGGTAGAAAATACAGTCTCCCTTTAACTTACATTTGCTCATTTCTATCAGGTCATTAGTTCCTTCAAAGATCAAGAAGCCGTCAATAAATAAGAACATTAAATAAATAAATTTTAAATCAATCTAGCTTAAATTAATATTTAAAATTTTTTTCATTTAATTAGATAAAATTTTTTAATTCTTTTTAGTCATTTTCTATATTTTTAGTTAACTATATTTTTGTTTTCAATTAACTAGTGTGATATAGACAATAACTTATATCTTCTAAATGATAAATATTTATTGTAAATAAAATTGAGCTTATAATTAATTATATATTAATGACTGCCTTTTCTTACTTTGTAAACGCCCAGCTCATATGCACACAGGGGAAGACTTATATTGATAATTTCAAAAGTTTATTTAGAGTTGTTAATACTATATTTTATTAAATAAATTAACAATGTTTTTCCTAGAGTTTTATTTGATTGTGGTGATGACTTTCCTATTATACTAATACCTTAATTAAGTCATTTAATTTAATTGATATATATATTCAAATTCAACAACTATATTGATTTTTTACCTTGTTTTTTCTTTCTTTTTATACACATTTTTTGTGGTTTTAGTAATGGGTTGAAGAATTTTGTTATTTTAATGGGTTGATCAAAGTAGATTATGAAAAAACAAAAGATAATAATATTGGGTGTTGTCAAATGTAAAAGTAAAATATGAATTTGGAAAAAGTGAAGAAAATTAAAAAGATAATTTGAAATTCTAGAAGGAGGGAATCTACAGACGATTCAAGAACTTGGAACGAAAACCTCAAAACCAACTGCTCAAGTCTCAAGTGCTTTTTTTTTTTTTTTAATAAGTCCATGGGTTTATTCTTTCCCTGCTTTGTGAATAAAGCACAAAGTCACCAATTCTTTTGGAACCCGATGGAGGGGTATGCAATAAATTGCATTGACATGGTCATAGCATGGAAGATTTTCTAACTGAATTGAAAACTGGATTAATTTGATTACTCAGCTGGTGTGTATATATATATATATATATATATATATATTTGTTAACTACTATTTTATATTGTTTCTAAGATCTTACAATTTTACATTTTGATTTTATAATTTAAATTTATAGGCCCGTTTTGATTATAAAAAAAAATAAAATGAGTTTAACAACTCTGAGCACCATTTCTAGAAAAAAAAAAAAACATTTTAGCAAGTTACTTAAAACAAGTTGCGTTCTTTTTTTTTATTATTATAATTTAACTATTTAACTTTCTAATTATAAAGTATAATCTTGTTAAGAAATGACAAACCAAAAAAATTTATAATAATATAATCTTGTTAAGAAATGACAAACCAAAAAAATTTATAATAATGAAAAGTAAATCACTAGGTGTAATTTTCTTAAGAAAATATAATGATTCGTTTTAAATTTTATTTTTGTTAATTATTTCTTTAAATAATTCTTTTCAATGAAGTATAAGGTAATTATATTTATAGATTCTAGCTAATGTTTTAGTTTGTAACGTAGTTTTTATAACATGTTAACTATGCGGCTTTAAAGTTGATAGATGTTATAATTATGTGTTTTCGATGATATTTTTAAGTTAAGAAAGGTTTTTCTAGATATAAAAAGGTATAAAACCTTTTTAAATTGATAATAATAATTTTAACTTATAAATTTTAATTGGATGAATAATAATTTTATAAAATTAATCATTATTTTAATCTTTTAAATTTATGATTATTTGGAATCAATGAAATAATAGATCCTTTTTTAATTTTTTTAATTTTATAATTATTTAAAATAACTGAAATAATGGATACAAATATTTATATTTTTAAGTTATTGTACATTTATTTTTAAATATTTAAAAATTAAAAAAAATATGTAATTGAAACTTTGGTCTATCAAATGGTTTGGATAATGGTAGGAAGATTTGTAAAAATATCATACATGTTAAAATAACCATAAGACATGTAGGACGATAAATATTCTTATTAAAAATTTCTCTCTATCTAGTTAAAAATGAATGATATTTTTTTAATTCAAAGAAAATAATTTATATTTTACCACGACCATTAATATGACTCAAAGTTTTTCCATGAGCAGTTATATATATTTATTATCTAAGGAAATTTGAATACCTACCACAAATCTTGCACGGTCTCACAAAATAAAAAGAAATATACAAAATTTTTACTAAAAATATTGTTCATAATGAAGTGTTTCTCTTATAAAGTTAATTTTTTTCATCATACAATTTTTTAAATATATTGATAAATAGAAATTATAATGATAAACAATGAAATTGTCTTCTTTATTTCTCAATATTATTTTATTTAATTTGTCTATTAATTTTATCTAACTCTTATTTTAATTCTTTCATCATTTTGTATTAAATTTATTTTTATTCACTTATTAATAAAAAATTTGATTATTAAAAATTTTATTTTATATATTCTAAAAAAATTTAATTGTTTATAATTTTATATAATTTATTCTATTTATTATACGAATATAAAATTTAAAAATTAACTAATTTATATATCTAATAATTATTCTAATAATGTACAATGCACATACAATAAAAACTAGTAATCATATAACATATCATCATTTGAAATGTAAGTGGCCATTTAACTTTAAGGAATATTTTCTAGACTTTTTGGCTATTCTCTCAAACTACTCTCAACTTTCTCTTTAAATTTTTTCTATTAGTTTTAGTTTGAGCCTATCGTTGGTTAACTAATGGTTGCTCTTCTCTTTTCTTTCATTTATTATTTATTACTTTCAATAAACTTAAAACTGTTATTGTATTAATAGATATGCCTTTTACTTTTTTTCTATTATGTGGAGATCTATATCCTTTGTGGATGTGTGGTTCTTCATTGGGATGTTTTAATTTCCTTTATGGATATCTTTTTATCCCATTTTATGGGTGTTTTCTCCCTTTTATAAGTTTGCTTTATATTTAATAAAGAAAAATAGTATCTATTAGTTTGAAATACTATTAAATCTACTTTGCGAGATGATTACGATTGTTAAAGATTCTACAACTCTGTTGAAAAACTCTATTCATAATGATGTTATGACATCAAAATAAATTTTGAAACTGTACAAAAGTGATTATAAATAGTAAGTTAAATTATTCTAATCATGTTGTTAGATTTGATCATAGTTTTTTAATATTAATATCATAAATTGTAGAAATCGTATGACTATTAAACAAATGATATTATTTTATAAAAAAATTAAGAATTATTTTCGAAATTCTCCAAAAGATGGGCCTCAAAATCATATGTGCTAACCAATCTTAGTATAATAATTACACTGAGCCCATGTCAAGGTCACATTTTAACCTAACCAAAGCAGCCCAAACAATTTTCTTCACATCGAAAATATCCTCTACATACGAAAAGACGTGGTCTCATTCATCAACATGGCCCAATGCCACCCTGCCCAGTTTGATTTATTTGATTCGGGTTTTTATCAAAATCAAATAAAATAAATTTTTTATTTTTAAACCGAATCAACTCAAATTTTATGAATAACCAATTCAATTAAACCAAATTTTACATACACACCAACTTAATCGAATCTATAAAATTTCAATTTTGATTCGGTTCGATTTAAGTAAATTGAATGTATTTTAAATATAATTTAATTTAATTTAATTTGATTTATTAATAATTTCGATTTATTAAATTTTGTATATAAAAAATCGAATCAAAATTTAAAATATAAATTTTTTTAAAATAAAAATCAAATCAAACTAATTTTTATAAAAGAATTGAATTGAACTGATCAATTAAATCGATTTAATCAGTTTTTTGTCTGATCTAATTTTTGCTCATTCCTTACTTGTCAATTAGCAAAACCTCCTTGCATTTCACCTTCCATCTTCCTACTTTTGGTAATCCGTGTATTGTGTACTATTGTAAATCATTATTATAATAATAAATTAATATTTAAATAAATTAATCATAAAAAATTATGATTATAATAAACTAATTAAGCCTAAATTTACATATTATATAAAATAATTATAATAATAAATTTTAAATAAATTTAATATTTCTTTTTATTAAAAGATTCATTCATTATTTGAATATTTAATTATTATTTATTAAAATTATTATCACATAAATAAAATAATAAAAATATTTTTAAAAATTATAATTATTTACAAAGATAATCGTATTGATTCATAACTTTAAAATTATGTGACACAATTTTAAGAGAAATTTATTAAATTTGAATGAAGTAATTTATTATAATCAATCAAACAAATAATATTAAGTATTTCATAGTAAAAAATAAAATTAACATATTTATGTGTGTGTGAGAGAGAGATTATTACAATAATATTGTGTATTGATTCATAATTTTAATTTTGTGTAACATAATTTTAAGAGAAAATTTATTAAAATTAAATGAAATAATATCCTAACAATCAATTATAATGTTACTAACTTTTATATACTCTTAATTTTAAACAATCAATAAATTAGTTTAAAACTTAGTTTCTTGTTTAAAATTGTTACTTTTTAGATTTTTCTAATTTTTTATTTATAGCTTATTTAAAATTTTTACTTTTATATTTTCTAATTTCCTATTCAGAATTTTTTTTGTTATCATCTTAGATTTTTATTTGAAATTTTACTGTTTAGATTTTTGAATTTTCTATGTAAAGGGTGTTTTTTTGATAATTAATTTTTTTTATTTTCTATTTAGATTTTTTATATAATAATTTTCTATAATATAACATAAAATAACAACACTTGATTATATTCTATGTAATTATTTGACAAATGAGAAATAATTATTAATTTTGAGATTAAAATTAATCATATATATTGATTTTAAATATATTTAATATTTATTTCAATTAATTAGTTAAAACTAGCATATAAATAATAACTTTTACAATAACATAATTTTTATATAAAATAAAAATTTTATATTTTTTGGTTGCATATTTTTTTTATCTTTTTAATTTTGTCGTATATAAAAAATTAAATAAATGGAATATTTTATATTGTTAAATTGTTTAAATTATTTTTACATTTTTATATTATTAAAATATTATTTAATGTAAATTTTGCGAATAGGGCATGTCACATGTGTCAAGTACATGAGTAGTCAAACCAACTATACTTCCTTAACTTCTAAATCAAAACAAACTATGGATCCCTAAGCCCCCCTTATCATAGTTTGTTGAGATTTGTTTGAAAGAAAAAACTTGAATATGAATAGTAATTGAAAATAGTGAGTGATTGCAGTAAAAAAATTCAAAGAGAAAATACTTGGAAATTTGAATAAATTGCTTGATATTGGATGCTTGACATGGTTATAACAAGAACAAATATTTACTGAATGGTTTGAGAATGAGAACAATGAACAATTTTGATTTGTAAAGAAAAATTTAGCTAAAGAGTTATGAATTTAATTGACATAATGTTTGTAAAGTTGAGTGTTATTTGTAGGATTGGATATGTGTCCCTTCTCTACTAAAATGCCTCCTTTTATAGAGTTCCAAGCAATAATCTGCATGCAAATATGATTGCACATTTTTCATGTCCTGCTTGGTGCTTCACGTTCTCCATTCTTTTCGATCTTTTAGCCACTTTTATGTAACTATTTTCTTCATTGCCTTGTAACTATAAATTATCTATTTGATTTTATCCTCACTTCATATAATAATTTTTACCTAACTTTCATTAAGTGAAACTTATTTATTTATTTTTTATTAAATAAAATTATTTAATTGATTAAATAATTTATTTAATGAACTAAACAAAACTATTGAGTTTGGCTACATATTTTAGGTGCAATCAAATTTTTATATTTTTAGTTAATTAAAGAAATTTAATATTCAATAATTTATTTATTTATTATCTAATACATAATATTATATTGACACTTATAAAAAAATATTTTTTTTATATCAATATAATTATTTGATATATAATAAACACTTTGAAATAAAAAATTAGTTATATATATTGATGATCAATTCCTTCCTCTGTTTTTGGTAGCTAACAAAATTAGTTAATCAAAACACCCGAACAAATCTCAACCAAAAATGACATAACAAAATCAAACAATCATGAAACTTCTCTCTCTCGTCGCCATCTTCCCTCTTATCTCCTTTGTCATTGCCTTCTCAACTCCGTTGTCCGCCTTCACTTAGCTCACCAACTACAGCTTCCCAATCAACCTCCTCCCTTCGTCGGTCCGCAACTATACTCTAGACCCAACCTCCGATGCCTTTTCTGTTGACTTTGGCGATGCGTGTGTAAAATCACGCTCCCCCTGACAAATACTTAGCCACGTACTAAAAAAAAAAAAATATTATGGAGAAGGTCATGCCGAGTCGGATCACGAAACTAGACGGGATTCGGATATGAGCATTATTCAAGTGGTGGTCGATAACAGCGTTTAAGTTTAGTATGTCTCACTTGCAAACTAAAGAAGCCCAAACTTTAAACCAAAATCCAAAAATCCAATCCTTGTAATTTTTTACCAAATTTAAAATAAGAAAGTACACCCTCCACCATTTTTTTTCAGAAAAGACATGTATATCCTATGTTTTCAGAAAGAATAAATCTACATTTTGATGTTTCCACTGTTATGTTGTTTTTTATTCTCTTTTTTTTTTTTTTTACATTTGATATACAAAAAAAAGAAAAGTCTTTCTCCTCTCTCTTCCTTTGTTTTTTTCACTCAGTCTCTCTCTCTCTCTCTTTCTAAAAATATGAAGACGAAGAATATGAAGACAATAGGAGAGATGATGACCGCCAACATCACCACTATTGCATCAGTAATAAAAACGAATGATACAAATAAAAACTCTTTTTCTCTTTTTCCCTTTTTGAAAAATAGTAAAAAAAAATAGAGATGCATATGAGTTTTTATTTTTTTCTAAGATCTAACAGTTGTTTTTGTTATTTAGAATAAAAAATCATAAATTTTTATGTATTTTAGATGAAAAACAGTTAACAAATAGATATTTTTGAGCTAAAAGTTAGCCATGAAAAGATAGAAAATTTTGTTTGTTAGAGGTTGAAGATGATGTCTAAATTCTAATTGTTCTTCTTTTTTTATTTTATTGATGATTTCATAAATCAAAAAGTAAATCCAAAATAAAACTAAAATAAATATTTTTCTGTAAATATTTTATGTACTTAATTTTTAAAAATTTTGAACTAATAAACCTAAAATAAAATTAAATAAAATAAAGATAAATATTTTCATTCTACCATGATTTTTTTTTTAAGATTGGATAATTCTTGAAAGCTTCTTAACTAATAAACTAAGATTAAAACTACATAAAACTTTTGAAATATTTTACTATATAAACATTATAATCAATAATAAACCACACATAAACTAGTAATAAATTATTTGTAAATATTTTACTGTGTATAAATATTTTTTACTTGATGCAAATATAAACCATATTGAAAGATTTCATAAACCATAAATAAGTTAGTAATAAACTATTTATAAACATTTTACTGTGTATAAATATCTTTTTACTTGATACAGATATGAAAAAAATATAATAAACTATAAATAAATTAGTAATAAATCATTTGTAAACATTTTACTGTGTAAAAAAAATTAAACGTAAACATCGTCTACAAGCTCCAACAACTCGATTTTATCTCTCTTCTATGAATGATTTTAAGCTCAAATATGTTTATTTTTAATTATTTTTCATTCAAAATATATCAAAACTCATAATTTTTTATTCTAAATAATAAAACAAGCTTTAAAAATCATACTAAATATATTTTAGAGATAGAAACATCTATAATTAAGAACTTTTTGTTTCTAAAATAGATTTACAAATCTACAATTATGTGCGAGAAATTCAATTTGTTTTCATTATTTCATTTTGATGTTTTTGATAATGTCAAAATAGAAAAAAAGACAGAGAAAGAAAATATGAGAATTTAATTTGATGCGAGAAGAAGAAGAGGAGAAGGAAGAAAAATAAAAATAATAGCGTTAAACAAAGAAAATAATAAAACTGGAATTATTTGATTGGATGTAATATTTTTGGAAACACGTTATTAGCAGTATAAAATTAGAATGTTGATTTCTTATATAAGTAATTACGTCCTTCAGCCAATCTAAAAAGCAAAACCACCATTCTTAAAAGTCCAAATCATTTTGGGCCTTTAATCACCTTGAATATTGAAGCCTAAGCACGAGAAATTTTATTTATAACCACAATTTTTCTTTTTATACTCTTTCTTTTCACAATCACTTTTTATTTAAAATTTTCTTTTGATAACTCCCTTTTTGCCTTTTCTACTCTTTAATTTTACAATCCTTTTTTTCTCAATCATAAAAAGTTTTTATCTGTTTTTAATTGTAAAACTCCTTTTTCATCTTAAAAACCTCATTTTTCACTTTCATCATAAATCTCAAGTACTTTATATCAAAACTATAATCTTTAACTTTGAGTAAAGTTAAGCCCACTTTGCAACCATTTAAAATTTAAAGTAAATTGAAAATTCATAAAATAAAGCAATCAAACAAAATAAAAGGAAAAAAAATGTAAAATGTGAACTGTATTAGAAAAGTGTGTGTATATATATATATATATACACACACTCAATTCTCATTAGCCGAAAATAAATTTCAAAGTTAAAAGTTTAACTATTTAAGCTATAAAATAACCATATCTAAGAGGTTGCTAATGAATAATAATAAATTTCTCACTATGATAAATATCTATTTTTTTTACCCTGTACAATGATAAATGCATGAGAAGATTCTAAAATGTGCTAATTAGAAGAAAGAAAATTTTAAGATTATAAATAGTAATTTATAACAAGAAAATATAAATTTAGATATAAATGAATTGTTTATAATTAATGATGGTGAAAAAAATAATTTATTTAAAATATATAAATAATTTATTTTATCAAAATTTATGGTGAATGTAAAGAGAGTATTAGGGGTTGTAATTTATATTTTCTAAAATAATTTCTTATTGGGCCAAACGCTCAGTCTAAGCCTAGCTACCACTGTCCGCAACCAAAACGAAAGAAATGAAACTTTTAATGACACGGGAAGGGTAATCAGTAACCACATCTCTCAAGAATGGCAGCCAATTTGTGGACTTCCTCTCATTAGTAATTTCTTTCTTTTTTTAAGTTCTATTTAATCTGATGATGTGGTTTTTATTTTTACGTTTTATTTTATTTTATTTTTGTTTCATGCGATTTTGAAGATTTGGTTTTCTTGATTATGTCTGTGCAGTAAGCAGCTTTTGGACCCAGAAGAGGTAGATGTGGTGCAGGCATTGGACAAAGACAAGGGCATAACTGTCGATGATTTTAAGTTTATTAAGATGCATATGGCCAATTGTATGGTTTTCTTCTATCTTATTTGTTTATATATGTTTCTTTTCTTTTGTTAGTTTCCATTCAAAAAAGTTGCCTGCTGTCTTTGATTATGGGGTTTTCATCAAATTATATCATCTGGGTTTTTGCTATTTGATTTGGACTATCTAGTTGATATTGAATTGTGGAGATGTTTATGTGAGATTTTCTTGTTCTCGATCGTGCTCTTATTGGCATATATTGTATTTCTTTTTCTTGAGATTTTATTACTGGTCTGGGTTTTGGTTTATTGCTTAGTTGTTTTTCTAGAACTGAAGTTGAATATTTGGTGTTGAACTCGACATGGCACATAATTGAAAAAATTAGCATGAGTGGTTCAGAATTATTTATTGTCTGGGGATGAGCAGTTGTGCTTTGTAATTGATAACTAATTCAGAGTTGGCTGTATGCTTGTAATCACAAAGGCATTTTAGCAAAATCGTAGAAATTTTGTTGTGTCTGAAATTGAACTTGTACCAGGCAACTATCTTCTGAAGAGATTTTATGATAAAACAAGATTAATGATGGGTAATAAAAATTTTCTATTAAATTTTGTCAATACCTTGGTTGCAAATTATTTGGCATTCGTGCATGTGAAATCAGTTGTTTATTAGAGATTATTATGTGGTCTTGGCCTCTTTTGCCATGGTGAATGAAGGCCTTATATGTGTTCGAATGTTCTCAGACCATCTTTTCTCTTTCTTTTCTGTTTATTTGCCTTAGATATATGGAAATTGGCTCAAAGTGTCAAAGTTAGGCAAAGGTTTGATCTTTTCTTCTTGTGTTTTATGCATTGTTCATGTTGTGTTTGTAGCATTCATCATTTCTGAATTTCTTTTATTTAATTTGAGTTGAGTTAATCTTTAACATCAATCAACCTTGTTGGAATCAGCTATGTGTTTCTTTTTCCATATGTAGTTTGGAAGCTACATTTTCAACTGAGAGTGCATGGAAAATAAAAATAAATGTGTAGAATATATATTTTATCTTTCTTCTTAAATAACTGATAGGATCCTTTCTTCTTCTTTAGTAAGGTGTCACCACCAATTAATTAACAGCATCTCTAATATAGTGATTAACTTTACAGGGTTGTTGCCACTGCAGTTACGTACATGAGACGTGTTTATACCAGGTATATGAATAATATCTTATGGTGTGAGAAAAGTGTACAGTCATCAACCAGTAGCTCAAGGGTTCTGCTTTTGTTTGAACTTTATATTAGACTGATAAAGCACATTTTCTTAGTGTTCTTTTTCCAATAATCTAAATTCTTTAAAATCTTTAAGTTACGTTTATTGATATGTAATTTTTATAACCTTTGTATACTAAGTCTTACCATATGTTAAGCTGGAAGCCTTACACATCATATCAGTTTCCTGGGCTGCCATATGCCATTCTCCTTTTTTTCTTATATGTTTTAAATTTCCAACCACTATTCCCAGTTGTAATCATTTATCATTACTTGCCTTTTTCTTCACTAGGCCCACCTCAATGTTTCTTTCCTTAATTTTAAATCTGCAAATCCACAAATCATATTACATATAGTAGCAAGTCCAGATGCATCTGTAGGGATCAACTGGTCATTCTAATGCCATATCCAATAGTGTTCGACAGTCTTAATTTCTCTTTGCTTTTTCAGAAAGAGTATCTCAGAATATGATCCTCGGATGGTAGCTCCGACTTGCTTGTACCTGGCAGCAAAAGCAGAAGAAAGCACTGTGCAGGCCAGACTTCTTGTATTTTGTATGAGAAAATTACGTAAGCAATTGGTAGTGGACTTAATGCATAAATAGTTTGACACTGCATGGTTTGATTGTTGGCCTTCTATTTTGTGCAAAAAAACTGATAGTTGGTGCCTCACAGATTCTGATGAAAAGTACCGGTATGAAATCAAAGACATACTTGAGATGGAAATGAAGATTTTGGAAGCGCTTAACTATTATCTGGTTGTCTTCCATCCTTATCGTTCATTGTCTCAGTAAGTCGTTTATCTTTACCACATTTGCTATATATCTTAAAGTTCATTTCATTTGTTGACTATATATCTTAAAGTTCATTTCATTTGTTGATTTTTTCTTACATGGTTTCATAAACCATTAAAAAAGGAAAGGAATTGGCCCATATGTTTTTTGTAAATTTTATCTTAAATAATATTTGTCGTTAAGTTCCAAGGTGGAGCTTTCAGTTTCTTGTTTTATGTATGTTGGTTCCATTGATCATATTATGGTCTGATAGTCCTGAAGGTGGTTATGAATTTTTTCTCTAGACAAAAGAAAAGAATTTTGAGTCTCAGAAATAAAAGAAAAACAAATTGGACGATAAGTTATCTCAAAGAAACTAGGAAGAACAAATGAAGTAGGGCCTTCCAATAATTATACATAGTGCAAACATACGAGTCTATCTACAAATAGAATAAATTGTGATAAACTTAATTGCAACTTAAGAAAAGAACAAATTAAGCAAATAATATAGAACTAATTATAGAAAATAAGTAACATGTCGGTTATTTCAATTAATTTCTATTCCTAACAGAAATAGTAATCAGAATCTGCATTTTTTAAACAGAATTCATCAAACTGAGCCAAAAGTCGAAATAAGAAAAAGGCAATTGAATTTTTGCAGTT
Source organism: Omphalea diandra (assembly GCA_949677035.1). Lineage (NCBI taxonomy): Eukaryota > Viridiplantae > Streptophyta > Magnoliopsida > Malpighiales > Euphorbiaceae > Omphalea > Omphalea diandra. The sequence continues at coordinate 3,973 of CATIWR010226997.1, read as the reverse complement.
CAGTTTGTCATCCTAGGTGTGGAATAGAGATCTTTTGTGTCTGATGAAGTCAGATCTCTTACATGAATCACATTGGGTTGGAGAACAGAGCTATTTGTTCCACCGCTTGCTTCGTACAAAACAGAGCCAGTTCACATGATAAAGTATAAATTATTGGAGTAAAAATAGTTAAGATAGTCTGGATTTTTTTTTTTTTGGGCTCTTAAGAGCAGTATTCCCCACTGGCTAATCGGACCCTCCTTATTTTGTAACTGTAGATTCATGGCTTTCAGGGTGATTCTTTTAAGATTCAACTCCTAATTGGATGTGAGGAGCCTTTAGGATCTTCCTATTTATGGAAAAAATTACACATATTTACAGTTTCAATAATTCTAGGCTACCTTAATTTCATTGTTGCAAAAGAATTCTCTGTTTCTGCCTTCTGTTTGAGTTGGTCCTCACAATATCAATCTTCTCAATATAATGTCTTATTTAGCATAAAGTTCTTCTCAAAATTTTTCCTGGACTGTGCAGGTTGTTGCAGGATGCTGGCATTAATGACATGAATATGATTCAATTATCTTGGTAAGCTTCCAGTTTATAGGATCTTTAAGTTTTTTGAAGTTGTTGTTGTAAGCTTGGGACAAATGTTGCGTTGCTTATTCCATGTATATGACCGCTATATTAACTAGTTCTTTTATGAAGAGCTGCTGGAGGCATTTTTCCTTTGTATCTGCCTATAAACAGGATTTATGGATTTATGGATCAAGCTAATTATTTGATTGTTTAAATGTTAAGCTCAAATCATAGCTTTCCTCAGAAAGGAAAATTGATAGTATGGAGGCAGAAAAAGAAAAGCCATTAGTTTTATGATGAGGCAAGGCTTGTGACTCGGGCAAGTTTACATATACAACATGCGCCCATGAGTTATTCTTCTTATCCATTGGTCTAGCATATGGGAATAGCGTTGGGCTTATTTCTTGGCAATTATTGAGATTTCTCTATTTGAAGCAATGTGTTCCAAACATTTAACTGAGAGTTTGTTGCAAATTCCAATTTTACCTGCAACGTGGTGTTACCCATTGCAAAAGTTGCAATGATAGGCAGATGATTCATATAGAGACCCATGGCCAGGTGCGCTTGAAAAATGGTAATCTATGTGGAGAAAATAAGGAGGTGGGAAAATAAAATAACATCTCTTAGGACCCAAAAGATGCATCCTTGCTGCCCAAGTAGATCTTAGATAAATTTCACAGTTCAAATGATGGTTGTTCACTGTATTACTCCCCCATCCCATTTGTTGTTTTAGAATTTGTGTTACGATTTGCATCTTTAATTGATTTAGGAATAACTATGTTCTATTTACAGGGGACTTGTAAATGATACCTACAAGATGGACCTAATTCTTGTACATCCTCCACATTTGATTGCTTTAGCTTGCATATACATTGCTAGCGTGTATAGAGATAAAGATATTACAGCATGGTTTGAAGAGCTTCATGTTGATATGAATGTGGTGAGTTGATCGTATAATTGTCTTTCTTCTCTTTTTCTTTCTTTTTTCTTACTTTATCTAGTTTATCTAGTTTACATTTGAAAGTCATGGTTGCAATTTGGTCGATGACAAAATTTTGAATTAATACCCTAATCATGGTATACCATATTCTAGAATGATGTTGGATACGGGAATTAACTTATGATGATACTATCTAAAATTTTGTCCGGAGATCTATAACAAATCACACGATGCCTGGAATTGCTTTGCAGAAAAGGGAGAATTCTGATTGAGAAGCCCCACTTAATTTGTAAATAGAGATTTATTGCTTGCGATTAATGCACAATTATATTTAATGTGGTAGGTGAAAAATATTTCAATGGAGATATTAGATTTTTATGAAGGCCATAGATTGGGCACAGATGAGAGAATAAACACTGCTTTCAGCAAACTTGCTTTGAAGCCCTAGCCTTAGGGTATTCTTGCTACTCAATTGGAAGTAGTCCTACTGTACGTTTAGTTCAATATGAACAAGTGAATTGGCATGGAGGTCTGGATTCCATCAAGTGAAATCTTCAACCCATAGCTGAAACTTGCTAAGCTTGGCAGAATGAGTTGCAATGATGCTGGTGGAGGTAGCAGACATCTGCTGCAGGACTGATATGTTCAGCCACTGGGACATGATAAAATTCATTAGCGTTCAGCTACCACGGACATGATATAAAGTTCATTCATGAACTCTACTTTGACCATCTACTTGGGATAATATCTTGTTTTATGTATGTCTCCATTCACAACGTGTAAGCATTGCAACACTGTTACTGTTATAACTGATGACTAGCATCTGTGATTGGTGGAGCCCTGCTGTTGCAATCGTTCTGGCATCTTTCTAAAATTTAATGGTAACATCCTGGAAATTACTTCTCTCACATTTTTGTTCTTTGTGGTGCATTCTACTGTCTGTGATGATGTCAAACATTTATCAATGCAAGCAACTGTTTGAGAGGAATGCTTTAAAAAATGATTCATTAGCATAAAACTTTCTGGACTCCTACCTAGAACGTCGATAAACAGTGGAATAATTGAATTGGAATTATAGGCTATGTTAATCACAGAACAAGATTGAGTTCAACATACAGGAGTACAAAACATGAAAGATGTCAAAGCTAAATTGGTCAAGAAGGAAGGATCTACTAAACTTTACTGATGTTTCGCGTAACCAAACCCCATTAGAGTGAAACTGAAATGATCAGTCAAAACGAGTAGAAAGTTGTCAACTGAAGGTTGCCTACTGAATCCCAATGCTTCCATCAATCCATGCATACCAAGATGGCTCAAAGACCGAAAGCATTTCCTTATTCTAGTGTTTGTCTTTTTTCTTAGTCTCCTGTTTCTTCTCTTTCTCTGCATAGTACAAGACATAGACAAATTCATCAAAACCAGAAAATTGAAGAACTTAAAACAATGAGAACCAGTAAAGGACACCCACTAACTAATTTTCTTTTAGCTTCAGATTTGGCAAAGAACTCCCTCCATTCATCAGTTAAAACAAAAACTGGGTCATCCTCTTCTTCTTCCAGTCCATTGTGCTCAGATTCTTGAAACACCCTATAAACAGTACAGATGAAAACCCAAGAAATTAATTCAATACAAAACTAGAGAAATTTAAGATTGCCAATTTACTAGGTGTTAGAAGCAGAAGTTTCTTTAAATAGATTAGCCTGCAAGTCGATGTCGTTTTCAGGAGGCTATTGTAAAGGAAGCGGTGAAAACGTAGGGTATGTAAGGTAATGACAATTGCAATGGTGGTGATGGTGGTAGTGGTTGTGTAGAGAACAGGATTTACCGTGGTGGTGGTGATGACCCAAGTGGTGGTGCTAGTGATGGTGATGGCGGTTGTGGTGGTGGGGATAGTAATGGCGATGGTGGTGGTGGTGGTGAAGTAAGTATGGAGGGTTCGCCGTAAATCTTGCTGCGGATTCCATTGACCAAAGGACCATTGATTGAAATTTAAAAAATTAAATACTTCATATGTACAAATCAAAAATCATATAAAATTTTAAAATTTAAAATATATTTTATAAAATTTGATTAAATCGATTCTTTACATCCAATCAATTAAATAACTGCAAGTAGATTATAATAATCTTCATGAAGTAATTCATTCTAAGCCCCTAAATTTTAGGCTTATGATAAAAAAAAAATTAATTCTTTTCAAATTTTTATATTATCACTAAAATCGGGCATAATTCATAAAATAACTGAACCAAATCGAAAAATTGAATTAACATTTGTATTAAAATGAAAATAATTAAAATTTTTTTAAATATCAAACCAAAATTGAAAAGAAAAAAATTTATAAGTGTAAGATTAGTTTTTTTTCTTAATAGTCGAATCGAAAATCAAAGTAAAACTTATTTAAACCGACTTAAATTGAAACTAAACCAAAGAACTTAATAAGATCGGAAGAGCGTCGTGTAGGGAAAGAGTGTCAATTAA
>CATIWR010226929.1:0-19656 GCA_949677035.1 Omphalea diandra | reverse complement strand
TATATATATATATATCACGTGGAAAAGGAAAAAGAAAGGGAGAAGGAAAAAAAATAATTGAGAGAAAGAAGAAAAAATTAGGTGGCTTGTATATTGGTGATTCTTTGAGATTCCTTATCAATTTATTAGGATTTTTTAGAGGTAATTAATTTAATTTAGATTTAGATTTATTATATGCTATTTTAGATTATTTTAGTTTAATTTTAATTGATTAAAACTATATATGTTAATTTGTTTGATTATGAGTGATTTTAGTATTTTCATTAGGTTTTTACTCAAATTTAAATTAGAGTCCTTTTGTTGTAGTTTAATTGAGGTATAAATGTTGATTTTAAATTTATAATTCTAATATGGATAATCATCAATAATTAAATGATTTATATAAATATATTTAATAATAGAAATTTTTTTTTAGGATTATAGATTTTCAGTAAGAATTTAAAAATTTTATATATGAAATTACAAAAATTATTCACCATTCATTTTTTATGTGTTGGTTATCTAAATATCCAGTTTAATGATTTAAAATTTGAGATTGATCCAATAGTGAAAAATATACTTATAGACATATTTTCACAAACTATTTAATAATAGACATGTGCAGTATAGTTCTAGAAATAATTATTTTAAAATAGTAAACGATATTATTTTGATCTCAAATTTAATATGGAGTATTATGTATTTATCTAGTAAGACATATAAAATTTTCATAATTTTGGAATATTTAATATATCACTTTAAGAGTTGTTTAGGATTGTTACATAGTAGAAGTCTTTAAGCAGGACAACATATTTAAGGATATAATTTAAAATAGTAAATAGTATCCATTAAATCTCAAATTTTATGTGGAGTATCTTTGCCATGTTTATTATAATATATAATTTTTTTAGATATATATATATATATATATATATTGTCCTATAAAGGCTATCAAGTAGGATAATCTATTTTAGGTTATAATTAAAAATAGTAAATAATTTTATTTGAATCCAAAATTTTACATGAAGTATCTGAGATATATTTGAAGCAATATATAATTTTTATAGAATTTTTAGAATACTTAAGATATTTATCTTGATAGAGATTTATATGATATCCGATATGGACTAATAATTTGGATAGCTTATCATATTAAATATATGAAAAACAAATGTTATTGGATTAAATTTAGAGGTTTATTGATAATTATTCTGAATTATTTCTAATTTTGTATAAGTTATTGGGATTGAGATTATAGCTATTCTGGAGGTGTTATAATGAGATATTTATGATTAATAATTTTAGGAATAAAATTATAACTTAAAATGTTAAGTTAAAAATTATAATTGAAATATATTAGTTAATTTTATTTAAATATTTAGATTTATAATTATAATTATAATTTGATATGTTAGTCACATGTTATTAAATGCAACCATATTATGATATAGATGGTGTTATTGATGGTAAAACAATTTATGTGAGTTACGCATTGGAGCTTATATTCAGGTTAGTGATTATATGAGTTCACTTGAATTAAAAATAAATAACTAATTATATAATTAAATTGATGTACATGTTTAGTTATGTGATTAGAAGTTGGAAAATAATTGCATATGTAATATGTATATAGTTGTGCTCAATGTATTTGTTGAAAATTATTTTGCTGTGTAACGTGATAGTTGTTATGTGTTGTATTGGCGAAAGATAAGGACTTGAACTCCCATAGTTCACTTGAGCATCAATCATATATAACTCAACATCTCAAAATAGCAACATTAAAAAATCAAAAGTATTGATTATTTAACACAAATTTGTAGAGTGAACACAAGTGAATTTTCCACAAGATTTTGTAGAAAAACAAAAGAGTCAACGATTAAATTAGAAACACGAGTCTTGTAGAATTCAACTATCGAATTATAGGCAAAGATTCATTGATCTTTTAGAAAAGTAAGGCATCCATGGCTACAGAAAAAGTGAAATAAAAAGTCAAAGGAAAAGTCCTAAGAAAGCGCTCTACATAAACAGATTTTGGGTTACAGTGAAGAGGATGTGGTGTCCACTGATTTTGTTAGAGATAACAGGTAAGTAAAGCTATGCATTATTGGTTGGGTTCTGAATAGGGTTTCTAATTCGGCAACCACACAAAGACTGAACTTAAGACTCGTTAGTCTTAATTTGTTACCATTATTGTTCTTGATAATAACAACAATAAGCAAAGCTTAGTCTATTATTGGTTTGGTTCTGTTGGAGATAGTAGGTGAAGTAAAAGTAGTGGTCTCAATTTGCTACCACTGTTAAAAATTAGGAAGCCATTCATGCTACCAAAAAGGTAAAAGTAGATTAGACTGAACTTAACACTCATAGGCAAATATTTTTTGGTAAGGCTACTCATCTTAATTTCCTGGTTGACGATGTTATTCATTGGACAGCAATAGTTTACCTATCATCCTTGACCTTGACAATAACAACAATACTAACAGAAGGACAAATCATCATACTGATAAGCTTATGGAAAGAAACCTACATCACTTAAAATCTCACCCTTTCCCTCAACGCATGCAAAGTACCAGTTCTGCACGCTATGTCTATATGTTGCTCGCAAGCTGCCAACTACCAAACATATGAAAATCCAAGCAAGCAAAAGGGTCGGTCTAATAGACTAAACATAATAAAATCCATTACGCATTATGCAAATTAAGACCAAAAACACTTACCCTTCATGCGCACAATCCCAAAATCTCTTTCTTAGGTTTCTATCTATCCAAGCTGTTCTCAACTTCGCTGGCCGTTCGCACAAACAATCCTTACTGGTAGGATATTGCAAATCCACAAATATGAACCAAGTGTCTAAATCGTAGCTCATTCCTCCATTTCAGTAGCTTCGATACTCCTCAACAATCCACAATGGATGGCTTCGAAAAAGCAGGCTGAGTCCAAACTGGTTGATTGATACTATCGCTGCGAATCAGATATTCTTCAAGAAAGATGAGTGTAGATTGAGCATGCCACGAGCAATGTTCAACCAACCATCCAATAGAATGCAAGCTTTGGAGTCAGAGTAAGGGACTTCTACGTCTTTAAAAATCAAGTAATCATCACCGTTGGATGCAACAAAAACCATGCTCTAATGGTGCTGATGGAGAAATTGCTGCTGGTGCTGGGCCCTCACCATCTCTTTTTGCCGCTGCAGCTCCATCAACTTTCGATGGGAATTCGAGTGCTTCATTAGCACAAACGTTAGGCTTACCGCTGGCGTGTACTTCAGCACCAGCCTTCCCGACTTGTACCTGACACCACAAACATTGGATAGCGTCTTCGGCTAAGAACTATAAAAGCAGGTTGACATGCTAGTAAGTAGTGCTTCAGCTAAGAACTATAAAAATCCTAATTTTTCTAGAGAAGATAATCCCAATTTCTAATTCATATGAACCCTAAGTAACGAAGAGGTACGAATTCAGTTTGAAGAGGTGTTATTCAAAAGCTTTTTATGCAAATCAATTGGACTATACGAGGACGTTTTATAAATAGTGGCATCCCTCTTCATAACCATATAAAACAATGTAGTTTTGATACAGGGCTTATGTGGATATTTTTTCATATCATCACATGTTGACTAGGCTTGGAGCAAGATTCATTGCCACGTCTTAAAATTTTTTGGTTCGTAATTACCATTTGTCGCTTCGAGGCTATACCTGCTAAAAAATACAAAGTTCATATATCTAAAAATATATAGGATTTGAATGAGAAAATTTTGAAAATTCAAGATTAAAAATATATTAAAGCAATGATTTCAATAGCATACGACATAAGTCATCAATATGCAATAAACGAATGTAATATAAATAATATAATAACATATTTGGTTGCATTAAAAAATGAGAAATAAAATCATATTCTAAAATCAATTTTTTAAGATTCTCATATTTTTATTTGGTATATCCATACATTAAAAAATAGTGAGATATTTTAAATTTTTAAAATCTTATTTATACATTTTTTAAGTAAATTAATATATGAAAAATGAAAATAAAATTGAAATTCTACTTTGTTTCCATTTCTTAATATACCATGCTTTAAATATTATTCTTTGGATGAATATGCATTTAAAACAAGCAAATAAGACAACAAACAATATCAAGCAATGATAAATATTATACATCAATATTTTCTTCATTTGATATATTTTTCAAAGATGATAATAGCATAACTATCTATAAAATCAAATTATAAAATCTAGAATAAAAAAAGACACTAACACTTATAAATACATAAAATTTATGGTCTTCGTTGGAATCAAAATTGAATTTTACAATAATAATATTGAAAAGTTATTGTTGAAGAAGATAAAAACAATGGGATTAAAACCTCATTTTCATGATTACATAATATGTATTCTTGCTTCCAATTAGAAAGGACTGGCATTATTTTAAAATCAATTACAATAGCCATAGCGTAGACAATAAAATAAAAAGATAAGAATACATAAATATAGACTTAACTTTTACATAAATTACTCAATATTATATGAGTAGATCTTATAGAAGAGAAACATCAAATTTTATTATTTTTATTTTGTAGGCAAGTAACACGGTTGGCATCATACCACCAATAATTTTTTTTTTTCAAAGATAAAATTATACATCAAGCACGAACCTATGGTAAATCTAATCGTCTTCTTTAGAATTTTATCATTTATTTTTTTGTTTCAAACATTTCACTTTATGATGTAGATAATTCTTTTTCATTATTATCTAATCTTAATATTCTAAATTATGCATGGATTTAGTTAAAATGAAAAAATAAAATACTAAAACTATTTTAAAATTTATTATAAACACACTAAAGAAAATAGCATTACTAATAAAATTAATAGATCATACAAACATCGAATTTAAAATAGTGCCTACTTCTAGATGCATATAGAAGTGATGGACAATGTTCATGTGTGTGTGTGTATATATATATATATATATATATATATATATATATATATATATATATATATATATATATATATATATATATATATAGGTTATTATAACATAATATATAATATTTCTTATTTTTCATGGAAAAAGTTGATACATAGGATTTTTTTTTTCTTGATACAGTATCGCCTGATTAGATGTTTTCATAGGGCATAAGAAGTTAGTGATTAGAGTTAATATTGATATTTATCATACAAATGCAAAGAGAGGCATGGAAGGCTGACATCACATTGATGTTTTGATACGTCATCGAAAATAAAAATATAAGATTGCAGGTCAAACATGAACAGCCTAGAAACAATTACTTTTGTCTTCAGTGTCGAGTGATATTTTACAAATAAATATATATTGGTAAATAATAGCAAATCACTTATTATAAAAAAATTTATATATTATGATAATATTTTTATAATAAAATTAATTTTATTTTAATATATAATTTTATCATGATAAAAATTAAATATATTATAATTATTATAAAAAAATAAGTAAATTTATGACAAATTTCTTTTGTATATTAAATCATTAAAGAATTATAGTAAAAATTTGATTTCATAATCCTAAAAAATTCAAATTTTTATCTATATTTTTAATTATATCCAAAAATTTTAATTAAGTCAATTATACATGAATTTGACAAATTAATTCTAATTGTACCCTAAGTTAAAGTCAATAAAGTGTATATTTTGACTTAATTGATTTTTATACTTTTTCAATTAATTTTTAAAATGAAATATATAATTAAATATATAATTCTTATTTGTTCTCTTAATGTTGGTACTTTTTCATATTTCCTATTTATTATCTTTTACTAACTTCTTTGTTATAAAAAAACCACAATTTCTCTAGAAGCCATGTATGTTTCATTTGTATCTCAAAGAGTTGTTTGCTTCACCTGGGTGCATCCGGACATGCATGAAAGACGAGGCGAGCAAGACTTTTATTGAGAGGAGTTTAAGGTATAAATGAAAATTACTTTTTAATGTTATCGTGTTGGATTTTTGTCAGATTTTAATTGAAATATTGGTTTAGTACTTTGTATCATTTTTATTTATAATTTGATTTCATCTCAATTCATTCTTTTAATAAGTTTCTCTTATTATTATTTTTAGAAGCATTTTACTTGGGATTCGTCACTAGAAAGAAGGATTAGGATGAAGTAAAGGTAGCAAATAGCTACAGGCTACACTGACGATTTGTCAAGGTGAAGACAAGGTGGTAGACGATCTTTAAGCATATCTTAGATCATGTATGGAATAGCTGGCAAGCCCCAGCCGAGTAAGCTAGACTAGAGTTCAACCATCATGTCACGCAGACCTCATACAAGTAACTTAGAAAGATAGGTGGCCTTGGTTCTAGTCCTGTAAGCCATACTTGGGGTTTTATATCTATGACGGAACATCAAAGATGTCTAATAACTATGTTTTGTATATTTCTTAATTTATATGCTACTTAATATATATATATATATATATATATATATATATATATATAGAGAGAGAGAGAGAGAGAGAGAGAATTAGGCGACAATGCTACCTATTTCAAGGGTTTTAAGCATACACACATCAATAAGAAAAATCAATAGTACATCAATCAACATTCCATAGGTATAGCTGTAAGTGTTGCCACTTTGAATAATATAATCTTTTTTCTTACTTAATAATTAATTTTTTTCATTTAATTTTTTTATTTAAAATCTATTTAACTTATCACTAAATTATTCGATAATTACCCCGAGGTTAATGACAAAGCTACTCAACCTGAGGAGGTCTCCACAGAGCCATGTCAACTCGAACAAAAGTAGTTATTCTTCTAGGCCATAGGCAAATAGAAGAAGCAACACATGTACAACATAGGCCAGCTAGCACCAACTTTCTTCAATCAGTGCTCCTCATCTTCATCGACTACTGCTTCTCGCAGTATATCTGAGAATTTAGAAGTTGTTATTATTTAAGAGATTCAACAAGAGTTCCAAGTGCAAATGGATAAGCAGATACAGTCTTTCCAACAATAAATGGATGAGCAAAGACAACAAATCGATGATATGCATCACCTCATTAGGAAGCTCGCCTTTCACACCTAGTTTACATAAGCTCTTCCTTTTGATCAGCCACCTACCATTGATGATCATCTGGACGACACTACAGATGGACTATTGTGATTTTTATGTACTTTAATTTTTAAGTGCTTTATGATTTTTGTATAACTTATACCTTATATTGTTTATACATTATACTTTATGATATATTTCGTTTATATTTTATAATTTTTGATATTTTATTATTATTATAAATAGCCTTACAAATAAAATATAGATTTCAAAAAATATGTAAAAAAAATTCAATAGTTAAAAAATTTAAAAAAACTCTTAAATTAGTAACAAATTTCTGAAATTCATCACAATATGTCCAAATTAGCGACAGACTATTGTCCGTTGCTAATTTGGACACTTTTTTAGATTAGCGATGGAAATACTATCTCTAAATTAGCAACAAACTTTCCTCACTAGTTTGTTCATAAATTAGAGACAAAATTAGTGATGATCACTATTTGTTGCTAATGTCAATTCCATAGCTAATTTTTGTTGCACTAGTCCCACGCTTTAGCAACCATTATTCCAATGCAAATCCATCGATAAAATTATTGAGAGAACTAAATATCTATCATTACTTGATTTAGTAAGTTTTTAGTGATGAACATTTTTTGTTGCTAACCGTTATTAGCCATAGATTTCCATTCATTAGTGACAAATGTTGTTCGTTGCCAATTGACTATTATTTTATAGTTTCCTCATATCTAAGGCATAATAATTCCTTATTTGACAAATTCTAATGTTTCATTTACGATAACCAAAACCCAAAATTTAAAACCAAGAACAATAATAATAATAATAATAATAAAAAGAAACCCAAATCAAGAAACCCCTATAGGAGTTTTCACAAGCATATAGTGAGTATATTTGAAAGTTGCATTAATGCAATGACTGAAAATTAAAGATTTGTTTCTTTAGCATCTAATATTTGTCAATAAGCCACAAATTCTAAGAAAAACTATAAATTCACTTTTCAATTTGAGAATTAAAAATGAATCCAAAAACCCAAACTCATTTGGGAAGACAATGTTTATAATTTAGGTGTTGACCAACAATCAAGATTTCTTTATTTTTTTCAGTCTAAGTTCTCCAAATTTTTATCTCTAACAATGGAATGAAGGTTTCAAAATAAGGATGGAGATTTATTGACAAGGATGTCTTCATCTTGAACATAAAGATGAAGGTTTATTCAAAGAGAGCAATTTAATGACAAATAAAGAGAATCACACACACATACACACAGTGATAAGTTAATCAAAAGAAGAGAAAGATTATCTTTACCACATGTACACATTCTTTAAGAAAAAGTGGTCATTGAGTGTCATATCATTTTTTTAGCCTTGTCTCCTGAAGGTAGAGACTTTAGAGACTATTATATGCGTAAGTTATTATCTGAGGTATAGTTAATAAAATTTACTGATTAAGGAGTCAAATTGAAGGGTAAGAAATGGATAAATAATTAACATAATGCTTTTGAGATTTTATTTATATCAATGACATTTTTATATACCTATCTAAAATCGATGGATATCTCTTATGCTATAGGCTTGTATATAGATTGTTGAAGGCTTATATATATTGTATCAAAACTTGTGTTAAAGGCTTATAATGAAATCTCTTTGGTGAGACAAATGAGAGCAATAAAATCATGTTCGTTTTGGTTGTAAAAGTATAAAATTATGTTATGGTTAAGAAATAGCATAGTTGGTAATTTTACCTCTCCCATTAAAGGCAATTTTGGCTAAAATAAAAAACTTATAGTTTGTCTTGCAAGTTGTTAATTATAGATATTGCCATATTTTTTTAACATATGTATGTTCTTTTATATAAAGAGTATCATTCTTTTTATCATTTTAGCTAATTCTACTATATATATACTATATATAAAATAATGTAGGGATACATGTTTGGTAATTCTACTTTATGTTATTCTTTTTAGTGAAATGTGTAACTATGTGGTTTTTTTTTTATGTGATAAATCAAATCTTTCAATCATATTATGATTTTTCTTGTATAAGTTTTGAACAATGTATTATGTATATTTGAAGTCGAGGAGCATTGTGGTTTCTTTCCATCAATTGATCACTCATTCCCAACTTACCTTGAGTACCACTGTTTTATAAAGAGGAAGCATTCTCTTATCAACAGTGGTTCTTCAAGTCGAAATATGACCTACAATTGCTCAAATAAGAATAGGAGATTTGGATACCACCTTGCGTTTAGGGTATGCCACTATTCTTATATTACCCATCCTTCAGCTGATTTGCAAATTATGTAATATGCTTTATGTGGTGCTTGAGGCTTTTATAGAATTACAACATAGTTTTAAAGGAGGATTATTAAGCTATACAACATAGTTTTAAAGGAGGATTATTAAGCTATTAAGGTAATTATTGAAGCTAAATTATCAGGACAAGGAATTAAGGCCATACCACATATTGAGTAAAAAATAAGGACTGTTAAAGCTAATTTTTTAACTATGCATGGCATGTTAACAGATAATAATTGTAGCATTTTTGGTTGAGATTCTGATAAAAAAATGTGTCACAATAGAAAAGGAAGTGTAAGAAGAATATATGAGGGTGTGAAACTAGTTTTTTCTCTATTTTTTTAATCTTTTATACAAAGTTTAGTGCCTAAATTATGCATTTTTTTTTTTTATATGTGAGGGTGTAAATCTATTATTTTCTTTATTTTTCTTACTCCTTTATATAAGCTTTGGTGGCCATGATGATGCAATTTTTTTTATCTTTATTGCAGAATACTATAGCATGACTAATATTTGAAAATTTGTCACTATTGTGTAGACTCATATATGTTGAACTATTTAGATTCAAAGCATTTCCATTTTATAAAGATCTTTGTATTGTATTTGGAGAAATCCTACTGCTAAAAAGATGCTAAAACACCTATTAATGTACTAAAAGAACTAGAAAACAAAAAAACAAATAATGGTAACCAAAATGCAACTCTTGATAATAGAGATAGTGATGCATCTATTTTCAGAAGAAATGAAGAGAACTATAAGGCAAAAAGAAATAAATATAAAAATATTACAAGTTTGTTTAAAGTGATTAAGGAATCATTAACTACTATCCAATATATATATAAAAAGTTAAAACAAGGAGTTCTAATATATATATATATATATATATAGCTAAAACAAAGAGTTCTAATATAGATATATATAAAAAGCTAAAACCAAAAGTTTATGTGGTGAAACCTCCTTATATTTATACTGAGATGGCAACACAAGGTTTGTTCAATTATTTCAACAAACAAATACATTAATGACAAATCTTTCATAAATTTCATTCAATACATGTCTTTTTTTTTTTTTTTTTTGAGTCTTATCAATTTTTCTTAAAACCTTTATATTTAATAAACACTCAATAACATATTAACTTATACCATAATCATATGTCCTTGAACAACTTCAAACTATGATATACCTATATAAATAATCTTATCACACTAATTTTGCTTTCTAATATTCATATGCAATAGAGTAATTCAAAGTTTTCTTACAAGCAAAAATGTATTACACTAGCAAATTTATGTATTTATTTTTACAAATAACGTGTTTCCTTTTATAAATGACATGTTTAAAATTAATTAGTTTGGTAATATAATGAGATAATTAGAGAATCACATCCAAAATGATATCAATTAAAATCATTAAAAATCTTTGGTACATATCATTTTATAAGAAAACATTTGCTGCATCTTTTCCACATTGAGACCCAACCCATCAAAAAAATTGAACTACCTATATGACCTCATGTTAGTGTTATTATTATCATGATTCACTGTGTTATCTATTTTACTGTTGTCACTGACAACTAATTTGTTATCTATGGAGATTCCTTCATTTATAGGTTAATATATTTCACATTTTCTTAGGATTTTATTCATAATTTTTATGTACTAGTTCAACAACTCAAATAATGTTAAAATGATGATTTGTAAATTCAAAAAGCAATTTATTGATATTTATCACTTTAAATTATTATATCATGTATGATTAACTTTTATGAAATGGTGTTTACCTATATTTTAGTTTGAAATAATTTTCTTTCAAATTAGATTTTATGATATGATAAAAATAATAATTTAAAAAATAAAAAACATAAATAAACAAATACTTTAATACCAATTTCAAATTGAACAAAGTGCGAAATTTCACCTAGTTAGTATAAAATTGAGAAGGCAACTAACAAATTTAATAGGACAATAAAAGATGTTGAGGCTATTAAAAAAAGATTAATAATCAATGATGCATTAACGAAATTGTTAGGTTTTAGCATGTTCGAGCGATATAAGGCCACTCTTGAGCGATATAAGGCCACTCAAACAAATTATATGTTCTCGTAAAACTACTAATATTTTTTTTCACAATTTCTACTGATGAGAAAGAAGTTTGAGTGAAGATACAATTTAATGAAAATATTTGAGTTCTTTTACTTTTAACATGTTTAATTGATATTTTCTATATTATATGGAGTTCAGTTAATGTGTATTTGAATATTAATATATTGTTTTTCAACATATAATTTGAACTTCTTGAAAATTACACTATAAAAATCTATCGGGTTAGCAACCACGTACATTTTGTTTCTAAATTACCTTAGGGATGGACTTAGACTGATGATATCTAATCCATCGCTAGCCTAATGATGAAATAGCAATAGAATTTTTTGTCATTATTCAATAACTAAGCTTAATGTGAAAATTTTCATTGTTAAAAATAGTGACAACAAATTTCATCGCTATTTTTTTTGCTAAGCTTAATTTCGAAAATTTTCGTTGTAATTCTGTCTTTAGTGTAACAGATTTCCATTGCTATAAATGTATTAATATTTATATATTAAAATTTTATATTTTATTAAAATTTTATATTTTACTTATATTTTACACTTATAAATTTTTATAAAAAAATAAATTTTTAATATTTATTTATTTAATTTGAATTTTAAGTTAGTAAAATTCAAATTAATAAATTTTTCATCTTAATAATTTGATTATCATACTTATAACTTATCAATTTATTGAATGTTATTGTTAATATATTATCAATTCTTTAAATCTAAATATCAATATGTTATCAATTATAAAATAAATAAATCATAAAAATTTTAAATTAAACATTAACAAATAATAGATAATAGAATGAAATTTAGTAACTTTGAAATTACAACATTTATAACTATACATTTTCAATTAACAAAAAAATTAACACTTACATATTTTCAAGTAACAAAAAATTAATAATTACATATTTTTAACTAACAAAATATTAAAATTAAATATTTTAAATTACTATAATAATAGGGATGACGTAGTGGTGGAGGTGGTGACGGTGGGTGGTGGAGGAGGTAGTGGAGGAGGCGACAATGGAGGAAGCAGTGGATGAGACGACAACGTGCGACAGAGGAGAAGGAGGTAGAGGTAAGGAAGAACGAGAAAAAAGGAAGAAAAGAGAAGATAATGAAGAAAGAAAGTTGAGAAATACAGAGAGAAAAAA
Source organism: Omphalea diandra (assembly GCA_949677035.1). Lineage (NCBI taxonomy): Eukaryota > Viridiplantae > Streptophyta > Magnoliopsida > Malpighiales > Euphorbiaceae > Omphalea > Omphalea diandra. Next base: position 7,070 of record CATIWR010226929.1, on the reverse strand, counting down.
TAGAGAAAATAATATGAAAAATAAGTAGAGAAGAAATAAATTAGAGATAAAAACAATTTAGCAATAGAATTTTGTGTCGCTAAATGATTGAAAATTCAAAATTTTAATTTTTAGAGCAAAAAATTTCATTTTAAAGCAAAAAAAATTAGCAATGAAATTTTTGTTGCTAATCAGTTGCTACTTAGCTAAGGAAATGAAATCCTTCGATAATTTTCCCGCCTAAATAATTTTTAAACTTGTATTTTGGAGTCAAAAAATTATTAATGAAAATTTTGTCACTAATTTAGTGACAGAACTAAATTCGTCACTAAAATTTTCTACATAAACAACTTTTATATTTTTATTTTAGAGCAAAAAAATTTATGATGGAAAATTCTATAGCTAACTTGTCAACTAATTAGTGATGAAACCAAATCCGTCACAAATTTTTCTATCTAAACAACTTTTAAATTGTTATTTTAGAGGAAACAAATTAGGGACAAAAATTCACTAATCTATCGCTAATTGGCAATGAAACTAAATTCGTCACTAATTTTTTAATCTAAACAATTTTTAAATTTTTATTTTGAGTCAAAAAATTAGTAATGAAAATTTTTATTACTAATTCATAGCTAATAAGTGACAGAACTAAATTTGATACTAATTTTTCACCTAAACTACTTTTAAATTTTTGTTTTGAAATCAAAAATATTAGTGACATAAAATTCTGCCACTAATTCATCCTATTTAGCAATGGAACTTAATCCATCACCAAATTTTTCCCCAAATAATTCTTAAATTTTCTTTAATTAGTGATGAAATATTTTGTTGCTAACTTTATATATTATTTATAGTTATGTAATTTAATTTTCATTATTTATATACATATATGTATATAAAAGAAAAATATTTTTAATTTTCAATTTTATAGAATTAAAAGTAATTATTAATTTCTTTAAGTTTATCCATCTTTTCTTTTTTAGGAAATCATAAATATTAATTTCACATCAAAAATTAAAGTGAAATTAAAATAATATTTATGAAATCTTTTTAAGATGAGATATTTGAAGAAAAAAACACCTAAACAATTTTTCTATATTATTTATTATATATAAATGAAAACTAGCTGCTCAGTTTTTAATTAATTTAATAAATAAATATTAAATATTTATAATTATTTCAATATTAATTATGTTAATATATAATTTTAAAATTATAAGAAAATAGAAAAAATAATAGTCATTAAGTAAATAGATATTCTATCAAGTAATATATATATATATATATATATATATATATATATATATATATATATATATATATATATATATATATATATATATATATATATAGAGAGAGAGAGAGAGAGAGAGAGAGAGAGAGAGAGAGAGAGAGAGAGAGAGAGTGCTATGATACCATGTGACGGTAATATGTAACTATAGAATCACTTGTCAATAGAATTTATCATAATTTAGAAAGAAAATATTACCTTGAAGTCATTAGAAATCATAAAAATGGCACTTGAATTGATTCCTTCAAAATTTATGAAACTGTAAAAAAAAAAAAATGATTCCCTCAAAATCTTTTCATTCATTCATCTATGAAACTGTAGCAAATTCCAAGATTGGGAAAACTAAATTATAATTAGAGATAACTTGAGAGATATTTAGGGGTTGATACGATTTAGTATGAGTAAATTTATTTTCTTTGAAGTAAAATAATAAGTCTTCAGCTCCCAATTAATACGGATTACTTGCCTTTAGAGATGAAAATTTGTATTACTAATTCTCGCTAATGAGTGACAGAACTAAATTCGACGTAAAATTTTCACCTAAACTACTTTTAAATTTTTATTTTAAAGTCAAGAAATTAGTGATAGAAAATTTCATGACTAATTCATCCTATTTAGTGATGGAACTATACCCATCAGTAATTTTTTCCCCAAATAATTTTTAAATTATCATGAATTAGTGATGGAATATTTTGTTTCTAACTTTATATATTATTTATATTTATGTAATTTAATTTTCATTAGTTTACATGTATATATATATATATATATATATATATATATATATATATATATATATATATATATATATATATATATATATAAAAGAAAAATATTTTAAATTTTCAATTTATAGAATTAAAATTAATTATTAATTTATTTAAGTTTATCCAACTTTTCATTTTTATGAAATTATAAATATTAATTTCACATAAATAAAATTAATGTGAAATTAAAATAATATTTATAAAATCTTTTTAAGATGAGAGATTTGAAAAAAAACACCTAAACACTTTTTCTATATTATTTATTATATATAAATTAAAACTAGCTACTCATGTTTCAATATATTAATGTCGAAAATCAATTAAATTATTATAACTAATTTAATAAATAAATATTAAATATTTTATAATTATTTCAATCCTGATTATTTTTAATATAATATAAAAAAATAGAAAAAATAATAGTCATTAAGTAAATAGATATTGTATCAATTAATATATATATATATATATATATATATATATATATATATATATATATATATACGAGTGCTATGATATCATATGACGGTAATATGTAACTACAGAATCACTTGTCGATAGAATTTATCATAATTTAGAAAGAAAATATTACCTTGAAGTCATTAGAAATCATAAAAATGTCACTTGAATTGATTCCTTCAAAATCTATGAAACTGTAAAAAAAAAAAAAAAAAAAAAAGATTCCTTCAAAATCATTTCACTCATTCATCTATGAAACTGTAAAATCTTTTCACTCATTCATCTATGAAACAGTAGCAAATTCCAAGATTGGGAAAACAAAATTATAATTAGTGATAACTTGAGAGAAATTTAGGGGTTGTTACGATTTAGTATAAGTAAATTTATTTTCTTTGAAGTAAAATAATAACTCTTCAACTCCCAATTAATACTGATTACTTGCCTTAGATTCATTTAATTTAGACGTTTTTACCATACCAAATATGCGAAAATTTCTTCAAATTTTTAAAAATCAGAGAGTGAGTTAAATAAAAAAGTTATTAATATATCTTATTAAATATAGATTTAAAGTAGGAAGCTGTGAATCCTATAGGAAAATTTTGGTACTAGATGCTATTTACGTTAGCCCATGTGTGTGAAGACCCCAAAACTGCTGTTCCTTATTCATTAGTGTTTGAAACAAATTAATAACAATTAATAGTGCAAATTTCCTCAACTTGTGAACCAAATTGGACAAATCACAAAAATGTTTGAAAATTATTTTTATGGTCCATTGGGGCTTATTTTTATCATTGTTTTTATAATTGGACCAGACTTGTAGGTCAGATAAATAAAATTAAAAATCAATCAGTGGTTTTATTCAATTTAGTGTTAAAATTGATTAGCTAAAAATTGATTAAACTAAAATAAAAATCGATTAAAACTGAAAAAGTTGCCTAAAATCATAAATCAAATCAAACTGGTTTAACCTAGTTTTATGAAAATTTTAAAATTTTAAAAAATTATATTATTTTACTTCAAATTTAAATTTCAAAATTTTTTTTATTAATTTATCATATTATATAGTTTTAATATTTTTTAAATATTATTGATATATTTTTTAAAAAAATTTCAAAAATATTATATTAAATGGACTAGTTAAATTAGTCAAATTGAAAACTAATCAGCTGATAAATTCGATCTCCAGTTAGATTTTAAAAAGATTGTTTTTTTAACCTTGACTCTAACTCAAGAGTCTCAACCTATTGGCTCTAGATCAGGGGTTTTACATTTATAATTATTGAAAAATATTTGGGGAGTCAAACTAAGGCAAATTTTTTATTCTCATGCTTATTTTTCTCAGCAAACTGAAAAGTATTTTTAGCATATTTTAATGTTTGGAGCACCCTGAAAAATTGGTTAATAGAAAAAAGTTTTTCTACCAACATCAAAATTAAATCATTTTTAAGAAAAATAATTTTTTCCTTTTAAAAGAGAAGAATATTTTTTAAACTTTTAAAAAATATTAAACACCATATAAAAAGAATCATATAGATATATAAAAAATAAAAATGACTACATCCAATGAATAAAATAACTGAATTTAAAAAAATATATGTGACTATCTTTAAACTTAAGAGATTAAAAATATTATAATAATTTTAATTTGAGTAATTCTTTACGTCACACTTAGCGAAAACCAATATAATATTAGCTTATTACACGATTACTATAAAAATTGATGCTCATGACTTGTTTCTCCTAGCTGGCTAAAGCTAGTAACAGTTACGAGGCCCTATATATAGATGCAAAGTATAACTCAAAATTCACAACTTTATCTAAGCTCTTGCAAACAAAGAAAAAATGGAAATGTTGACTATTGGATGGGCATTGTTAATATCATCGCTTCTTCTCTACTATACGTATTGGGTTAACAAATGGAGGAACCCTAAACTTGTTGATGGAATTCTTCCTCCAGGTTCCATGGGATTACCTTTGATTGGAGAGACCCTTCACCTGTTAACTCCTACCTACTCTCTAGATGTTCATTCGTTTATCAAAAAGAGAATGGAGAGGTAAATAATGGTATTCCCGAGCACATTTAAAGATATTTGTTATCTTTTAATTGTTAGTCTTAAGAATCAAACTCAAGCAGTTAAAGAAATGAGTAAACTCTCTTAACCACTTCACCAAATCTTCACAATTAAGTAATTGCGATAGTTAGTTATCAATCTAAACAAGAAATTAATTATTTTTTACTTGCTTAATCTTTTTTTTTTTTTTTCTTTTTGCAGATATGGACCCATATTTCGAAGCAGTGTGTTTGGTCGATCCATTATAACCTCATGTGATCCTGAATTTAACCATTACATCCTTAATCAAGAAGGGAGAGCAGTAAGAGTATGGTACTTGGACTCATTTGCTGAGATTTTAGAACAAGGAGAATCAAAAATTACTGATTCTGGGTATATTCACAAGTATGCACGAGGGGTTTTCTTGAGTGTTTTGGGTGCTGAGAAATTTAAAGAAAAGTTGCTTCTGCAAATAGAAAAAATGATTAATAAAAATCTATATTCCTGGTCGAATCAGGCAAATGTGGAAGTGAAACAAGCTATTTCAGTCGTAAGTTTCAGACTCATTCTACCACTTAATATGGAAACAAACTTGTTCATTGTTAATAATTTTCTTTTTCTTGGTTGTTTCAGGCAATCTTCAATTTTTCAGCAAATGTGATATTTGGTTATGATGCTGAAGCTTCATCTGATAATCTTTGCGGCTGCTTTACTGGTTTAATAAACGGGCTTGTGTCATTTCCTTTGAATGTTCCCGGTACCGCATTCTACCAAAGCCTGAAGGTAGTAATAATTTTATTATAGTGTAAAGAATTTCATAAAATTAGTTGTAAATCTATGTGTTAAATGATATAATTAAAAAAATTTAATAATATTTGTATTAATTAATTAAACAATTAAAAATTAATATATAAATAGTAATTAAATTTTATTATTATTTTATAAAAAATATTATCTAATTTTTAAGTAAATAAATAGTACAAATAAAGTTATAATTAAATTAATGTAATCAATTTTAGTAACAATATAATTATTTCGATAAAAAAATAAAAAATTCATAACTTTTTTTTTGTTGATCATTTTCTTTAATTTTTAATTTTTCTTATTATATAGTGAATTAAATATTCATTATTATTAAAGTCCTAAAGAGAACTAACGTATAAAATTTCATTCTATATTATTAAACTTTCTAAATTATTTTTATGTGAAAACTTTCTATATTATTACATTTTTTATATTTTTTGGATTAACTGAGAAATTAAATTTTTATTGACTTATTTATTATATGATCATATAAAAATATATTATATTACTACTTATTGACAATATTATGTTATTAATATAAATGCTTGATAAATTACAAACAGTTGTCTACTGACTATGATATTAGAGTACAATGTAGTGGATACTATTAGGTGAAAATAAATAAAAATTCAACAGAATTAAATTAATTTTATCATTTTTGTTTTGTTTAAAAATAATTTAGTATGGTTTGGTTTATTTTTTTAAAAAAAATTAATTAATTTAATTCGATTTGATTTTTAGATAAAAAATTTTGATTGAACTAAATCAATCAAATTTATTTAAAATTAAATTAAAATATAATGAATCTATATTAAATCAAATTGAGATGATAGAATCCATTGTTATTTATATTAAAATATATTAATATCCATTAAAAATCTATTATTTATATTAAAAATATTTTTAAAATTATTTTTTAAAGAAATTTAATTTAAATAGAACCGAACCATAATCAAACGAAATCACATCGGTTTGATTTAATTCAATTTCTAAATTTATTTAATTCAATTTAATTTATATTTTTTAAAATTCAATTTTTAATTTTATGTATTAGATTTGAACTAAATGTCCACCCTTGCAGTTCATGTGCCAATGAGCCCTTTAGAATTTGACTGCATTGATTCGAGTCTTTTGTTATTTCATTCAGGACAAAGATAAGGCGATGAAAATATTCCAAAAAGCAATCAAGGAGAGACGCAACTCCTTATCAGTTGAAAAGCATCAAAACGATATCCTCAATCAACTTTTGAGTGATTTGGAAGTAGAGAAATTCTTGACGGAGGATTTTATATGCCATTTTCTTCTTGCAATTCTCATTGCTGTTTTTGAGACACTATCAACAGCAACAACGACAATGTTTAAATTCTTATCAACTAACCCATCAGTGGTAGCAGAGTTGATAGTACGTATTTATCAATAGCACACAAAAATATCATACTGATGACATTAATTAGTAGAGGTAACTTAAGTTTTATATTGATTTGGCAGACTGAACATGAGAACATCCTGAAAAAAAGACAAGGTTCAGATTCCTCAGTCACATGGGAGGAATATAAATCTATGACTTTTACCCATCAGGTCATATTACTCTTTTCTCAATATATATATATATATATATATATATATATATATATATATATATATATATATATATATATATATATATATATATGTCGCACGAGGGTGTGTTGTATATTATATATATAGCGGGGTGTGTGG
>CATIWR010226908.1:0-14592 GCA_949677035.1 Omphalea diandra | reverse complement strand
CTAGTCCACGTGGCAGCTTCTTATTAGTTCTCCAGGAAAATATAGTCGTTGTCTTTTACCTATTTTTAGAAGTCGCGGTCGCGAGTTCTCTTGCACAGGCCGCGACAGAGGCCGTGAATCCATCTGTCAAAGTAGTTAACTTTCTTCCACAGGGATCACGGTCGCTACCAGCAAAATGTCTCTGCGATTTTTGACTTCCAACAGTCTTTTAGGACACTTGTCAAGTTGTGGTTATGAACTTGCTTCCCTTTTGAATTTCTTTGAAATTTGCGGTCGCGATTCAAACGAGACTTCCACCGCGAATTCATGTGTTTCAATTTGACTTTTTTCTTTCCAAGCATCGCGACCGAGAATGGCTCTGCGATTTCATCTGCTTGATTTTTAGCATGTCTTAACATGATTTGCGGTTGCGAATCCTAGATTGCGGTCACGATTTACATGTCACTTTGGAGTTCATCAACTTCTTCAATTCTTTTTAAGAGATTGATTCAATTCTGCAAGAACAACACTTATTTGGAATATTAGTGATGATCAATCTACTTTGTCAGGATCAAAAGAGGTTCTAAACCTAGGATTGATTGTCCTAGTTCAACACATCTGAAGAAGGAGATGGGAAGAAAAAAAAGAAAAAGAATAGGAAACAAATTACAGGGATAAAAGAAGGCCAAGAATCAGCTCAGTCTATAGTTTTATATGGACCTCATGTTTGTATGACGATGGAATGATAAGAAAAGAGTCTTTGATGAACAAACCTAGTGGTATGCTGGATAAGAAATTCTATGCCACAAGGGAAGATCATATAAAGGATGGGTTTGAATTGATGAAATATAATGCACCCTTCGTAGACTCGAAATGGGAGTATACTAGACCATGCAAGTTTACTGAAGTCATGTACACCGAGATAATGTTGAAAGATATTGAGAGAATGGTTATGAACTCCATTGAGGAAGTAGGTGGCAAAGAAATGCAAGGTCTGATGGTGGAGACTGAGCCAACTATAGCGGAAAGTGTAACACTTTACGCAAATGTTCTGAAAATCAAGCTGGGATATGATCACATAAAATAGAATTTTAAGAAAGTTATCAAGGCTGTTGTTGGCACAAAGGATGGGAAAGAGGTAGGTTCTTTACATAATGTTGATCTTAGGGTTATAATTGATGAAGCAAAAGGATGGAAAAAAGGGAAAGGCCTAAGTAGATGAAACTCTAGATGAAGTTGACTTTCATGCTACTACTGATGTTTTTGTTTCCAGTCTCTTTGAAGATGATGATGTATTTCTTCACAAGTTTAAGGCAATGAATGATGAATTTGCTTGTTTGTGTGATGTGTTTCTTAATGGTAGTATGCATAACATACATCATTTCATAAAAATATTTAACATTAATTCTATGCATACAACTGCATTTAACCTTGACACACAGAAAAATCCAAAAATCTTACTCATCGCTAATAATGTCACACTATAAGAGTGGAGAAGGTTCGAATAATGACTCAGAAAATATCAAAGGGTCTTCGCTTAGACATATGAAGACATGTTGGGGGTTGATAGACAAATTGTAAAACATAAAATTTTGACCTACTTATACATGAAACTAGTTAAAAAAAAGCTTTGAAGGGTGAGGCCTAAATGGGCTCAACTTGTCAAGAAGAATGTGGCCAAGCAATTGAACTCCAAGTTCTTAGAAATGGTAGATTACCTCGAGTGGTTGGCTAATATATTGTCTATACCAAAGAAGGATGAAAGAGTAAGGATGTGCATTGATTGTAGGGATTTAAATAAAGCATGTCCAAAGGATGATTTTCCTTTACTACATATTAATGCGCTAGTCAATAGTGTCACAACTTACGTTATGTATTCCTTTATGAATTAATTCTTAAGGTATAACCAAATTCTCATGGCTATCATAGATAACGTAAAAATGGCTTTTATTATAAAATAGGGGATGTATTACTATAAAGTAATATCGTTTAGGCTAAAGAATGTAGGAGCAATATACTAGCGAATGACAATGTCCCTATTGCATGACTTGACCTATAAAGAAGTGGAGGTGTATGTGGATGACACAATGGTGAAGTTAGAAACAAGGGAAGGACACTTTGAAGCTTTGGAGAAATTCTTAAAGAAGGTCGATGAGTATGACATAAGGTTGAATTCAAAGAATTATGTGTTTGGGGTCGCCTCTAGAAAGCTATTAGGGCAAGTGGTTAGTGAAAAGGGAATGAAAATGGACTAAGTTAAAGGCAATTCAAGATATGCCTACACTCAAGACAGAGAAGGAGATTTGAGGTTTTCTAGGTTACTTGTGCCATTAACCGGTTCATAGCAAGACTAACTCCCATTTGTTAATCGATCTTTAAGTTATTAAAGAAGGATCTGCTAGTAAAGTGGAATGAACAGTGTCATGAAGCCTTCAAAAAGATAAAAGAATACTTATCCAATCCTTTGATGTTGAAACCACTAAAGCTGGGAAAACCACTAATTAGTATCTAACAATAAAAGACAACTCTATTAATGCAACGTTAGCTTAGGAGGATGGAATAGGGAATTAACACGTGGTGTATTATCTTAGAAAGAAGTTGCTATCCTATGAAATGAAGAATACTTAGGTAGAGAAGATTAGTATGGCATTGGTTTGGGTGACTAAGAAATTGAGGCATTATTTTTAGTCATACTCAGTGAAAGTGGTTTCAAAGCTTGATCCAATTAAATACTTGTATGAAGCCTTTTCCCTTATTGGATGATTGGCAAAGTGGTTGATCTTATTGACTGAATTAGATATTAAATACGTAGCTAAGAAGCTGATCAAGAGATAAGTGGTTTCAAAGCACTTAGCATAACAACCCCTCAAAGAAAGAGAATCTGAACCTTTTCAGTTCTTGGATGAAGGGTTAGGACCAATTGAGCCCTAAAGATGGAGGTTATACTTCGACAAAGCTATAAACAAGAAAGGGGCACGTGTAGGAGTAATTCTGATCTCGCTGAAAGGAGTGCTTTTCCCTATAGCTAAAAAGTTGGATTACAAAGTCACCAATAACATAGCCGAGTATGAAGCATATGCACTCGGCCTTGAGCTCTTAAGACAAATGAGAGTGAAGACAATAGAGGTATTTGCGGACTCATTGTTGATCATTTTGCATATAATGGATGAAGGAAAATTGAAAAAGGAATGTTTAAGCCCATATTTAGAGCATATAAAGTGATTGGTGCAGAGTTTTTAGAGAGTCACATTTCATCATTTGCTAAGAGAAGAAAATGTAATGGTTGATGCCTTAACCACCTTGGTCTTTGTATGGGATGGACCGAAGGCAATGCCTATGAAACCACTTATCACGCTCCGATCTGAGGTGTCATGTTATGGGGATGCAAGAGTAATGTAGGTGTTAGTAGAGAACTGCCCTTGATATTTGATAGATAAAAGTATTTGAAAAGTAAGTAATACCTTGAGAAGGCCAAAAAAAAAAGACAAAGGTATGATCCAAAGATTGTTTTCATAGTTCATGGTTTATGATAGTGTAATGTGTAAAAGAATGCCTAACTAAGTTCATTTGCGATGTGTGGCAGAGGAAGAGGCCAATATAATCATGAAAGAGGTACATGTACAGGTTTGTGGTCCCCACTTGAATGGTAAAGTGTTGGCTAAGAAAAATTTGAGATTATGGTATTACTAGACTACTATGGAGCATGATTATATTTAGAAGGTTCGAAGATGTCACGAATGTCAGGTTCATGGTAGCCTTAGTTATTTATCATTAACTGATTTACAAAGTTTGACCTCACCTTGGCCATTTATTGCATGGGGTCATCGATGTGATTAGAGAAATCAAGCCGGCTTCAATAAGGGGGCATAGGTATATTATAGTGGCAGTGGATTACTTCTCAAAATAGGTAGAGGCTGAAGCCTTTGGCAAGCTGAAGGAAAAACAAACAGTACGATTCTTTGAGAAGAACCTCATCTATAGCTATGAAGTGTCACACCATATTATTGCAGATAATGGTGTCCATTTCCAAGCAAAGGTCAAGGGTATATTGGGAAAATACAGGGCGGTCCACGACAAGTCATTTCCTTATAGGCCACAAGCCAATAAAGTAGTGGAAGCAGAAAATAAGACTATTAAAAACATCCTAACTATGATGGTTGAGACACACAAAGACTAGTATGAGAAATTACCTTTCGCTTTGTGGGGTTATCAAACTACAACGAGAATGTCGACTAGGATGACACATACTCTTTAGTGATGGGATGGAGGCAGTGCTACGAATTGAGCTAGAAGTGAAGTCTTTATAGGTATTAGTCAAGTCTAGTATTCCTAAGTACGAATGGATGAGAAGTTCACTTGAGTAATTGGCTCCGTTGGATGAGAAGAAACTAAAGGCCTTGTATCACATCCAGTTGTATCAAGCTAGAATAACTCAAGCATTCACCAAGAAAGTCAAATCAATTATGATAAAGGTTTATGTTCTAGTATTGAAAACAATCCTACCGCAAAATCAGGATCCTCAAGGGAAGTTTAGGGCAAACTAGAAAGGCCTCTATATAGTCAAACAAATATACTCTGGTGGTGTGATGAAACTAGTAGATATGGATGGGAATGAATTCACCGAGTCAATAAATTTAGACCGACTGAAGAGGTATTTCATGTAACGCATGAGAAAAATAATATAGCCATTAAGTTAAAAACCCAAAAGGGTGGCTTAGACAAAAGTTAAGGTGTAAGAAAAAGAAGAGGAAAAAAAAAAGAAAGAAAAAAAAAGAAAAGTTCGTTAAGTCAAAAACCCGAAAAGGTAGCTTAGATAAAAGTTAGAGTATAAAAATACATAAAAAATAATAGAGTAAAAGTCGAGAAAATGTGGCTAATCACTAAGGACCTTTAATAAGAACGACTGGACAATGATAAAGAAGACATGGATAGATGAGCAAAGAATAGTAAAATAAAGGCGTTAGGCAAGACAACGAGATGATCTTTTGTGCCAATGTTAAAAGTAAAAGTCATATATCTAATTAATGTCTAAATATGCAAAATGTAAATGATTTGCATTAAGCATAATATCAAAGGGAATAACATTTACATAATTAAAGTGAACTAGCCATACATGTTTTTAAACTAAAAGCGAAGATAAAACAGTCTTTTCTGTGAAAGATCATTGTCTACTATTGGCTAATGTGATGCCCATATATCTAAAAGTTACATAACCATGCCATATAGTCTACATCATTGTCAGGTTGAAAGTTTATACTAGTTTTAAAGTCATAAATATGACAGGTAGTCCATGCAGCCTCAACCTATCTAAGAAGTGCTAGGATAAATGACCCTCAACAAATGAAGGAAGGAAATACACCTCGAACTGGGGAGTATTAAATTGGCGACACACATGAGCTGGGTCATAAAATGTGTCTTAATCTAAAGCAAGACGAATGATGAAATCCTCATAAGTCCTCAAGGTAACACGCAATAGATTCCACTATGGGCAGCTCCAATGGATGTTAGTGATAGTGATGTGAGACATCTACTCAGCCCATTTAGTCATGGTAGCAGTCGGCCTCGTCAAATGACTATTTGAATGATGTTATGGGTAATAATGCCTTGTATCCATGGTTGGAGCAACCAATAATGCCAACCTTTCTTGTAGCCATATTAAAAAGAAAAGAAAGAAAAAAAAAAGAGAAAAAAAAAAGAAAAAAAAAGAATAAAATATGTTTGTTAGGTTGAAAACCCAAAAGGGCAGCCTAAAGAAAAGTAAGCAACCCAATGGATTGAAAACCCACAAGGGTGGTCCAAGCAAAAGTTAAGGCAATAAAAAAGAGAAAAATAAAGAAAGATAATAAAAAAACAAAAATACACATGAAAAGATATTGTAAGAAAAACTTCTACTTATAGCAATAGTGGGCTCCTTATAAAAGAATCACCCACACCAAAGGCTACATTGTCAAGACCCATAATGGTCTCACCCAAGATCGTCGGCACGTGGATCCTCTCTAATTCAGCTCCCTCCAAAAGTGGCAAAATCTATTAGTCAATCTCTCCATCCTTTTTCTACAATAAAAACTCACCCATTAGAATGGCTACTGTAATATGAGCCTAAGCCACTCGAGCATAACCACTAAAAGGGAAAAAAGTGATGAAAGGGGGCCATAAGAATCTTCTCGTTGCCTAACATACACTTGGGCACCTCTTCATCTTGTATGTCAAATAGTTATACCATTTTTTTGAACAAGTGAGTAATCCAATTGAGGTAGTGCGATATGATCTGTAGTTGTGATACGAGAGTCAAGAATGGCTCTAAACTCCTCTAGCAAGAGACAAATCTCCACACCCCTGAAGTGAAAAGTGTTGGTGTCATAGTGGATAAAATATAAGTAACAAATAGTTGTAAGACCTGCCCATGGTCAATCGAACTAGGTCTAGGGTGAAAGAGACTGTAGGAATGCTTTTGACATGGTTTGAAGATTGGAAATAGAGGTGTGCAGGGCAAATATGAAGTGGGTATTTATAAAAGAAGATAGGGCTTGTGGAGATATATAGCCTTTAACTAGGGTTATACAGCCCCTGATCATGCTTGTACAACCTTCCAATTGGGCTGTACAATCCTCAGTATCTGGAAAAAATTAGGCAACACCTCTTTTATACTTTAAGATTGAAGTTGAAATTTATACTTGTTCTAGAAAGCACATATAGGGAAAAATGATAATAAACACTCAAAAACATACATCTAAGGGCCAAAATTATGCATTTGCATTTGGAAGACAAAATATCAAGAGTTTGACCAAAAAATGGAGATAATGTCGCCTTAGTTCGTCCTATAAGGTCCTTAAGCAAACATCCAAAAAGAATGGGTTTCAAATCACCAAATAAACTATACAACTATGTAAATATCTATCAAACATACTATACTAGAATAAAAAAAGGCAAAAAAAATATCCTAGCAGCTAATAAGGGGTGGGGGTCTCCATGGCTTAGCTACTACTGCTTCTATAAGGGGTCACCTCATAATACTTAGCCTCATCATCCGTTGCCACGTACCCATACATCCCAGCTGCTTGAGCCAAAGCCTTGTTCTTTGCCTCTGCCTTTGCCTCCATTAGATACTGATCCTTTTCTCTAATCTCTCAGTTTAGGAATTGGATCATCTGCTATAGGAAACACGAAGGTTAGGATGAATAAGACACTAAATATAAAAAAACACGAGTCATAGACATGCATACATGTATTGCTTTTGTATTAACCTGCATGGCATGCATTTGTTGCATCATAGCCCTTTTTAAAGCGGCAATTAAATCGATTGTGGCATCAACCTAGACACGAGGGATCTATGAAAAAAGAAAAGGAAATGCATTATCTACAAAGCACACATCATAGTAAGGACATCAGGTGACAAAGCAGAAAATACTTATGTGGGTGGACTCAGCCAACTCGAATGCATAAGCAGACTAAGTGATTTGCAACAACATCATCAATCTAGTCAATAAAGTTATGCATGATTTCACTAGATTGTCTGACATGAAAGCTAGGTTGCTAATCACCACAGGCTCTATGCTTTCTAGAGCTAATCCACGGGCCCATTTATGGCCCCAGATAGCAGTAATGCCAGATGCAAAAGTAGGAACGACAGACCAATAAGTAGCCTATGCAGTAATGCTCGACTCCTATGCTGCAAAATGATCCCCTCACCCGATATGTGTTGAGGGAACACCAGAATAGTCGATACTGAGAAAGGAAGACTCCACACGAGTACTCCAATCATCCAAGCCCTATAAGGAGTATCAATGGAAGATAGTTGATCCCCTGACATGTGGCGCAGTACTATGGCGAGATTTACACCCTTAAGGTCCTTTACTAAGAATAAACTTGTGGGCAAGCGTTGTGGGACAAGTTGCTCATCCAAACCCTCATTCCAGTGAAACATACGGTTCCTTAGGTACCTCTCCCGAATAGAGGGTCGTACCATCAAATGATAACCATAATAGATAGCTTTTGCCTCTGCTACCTCCAGAGGCCACATCTCCACGAGACCTTTCCAGCTGAGATGTAGTTGTAATAAAGATGGGAAACCATTGTAAGTATAAAATCAAATAATAATGGACCAATAAAACTCACATAAATTTTATTTGTGCAGGGAGAAGTACTTAGTCTAGAGTGATTGTGCTAAGGCGAACGGCCTAGCAAATATGAAGGACTCTGTTTAAGACACGACACTCCACTATAAGAAATAAGGATAACCACCATCTACCTCATCCTTAGGGTCTAGCCCCTCCAACAGGCCTAGCTCAATGGCCCATGCATTTCAATAAAAGATAACATCAAGGCAATTAAATAGAAATCAAATATGAAATATAGAAGGAAGCTTACAATAAGGACCCTTCATGTCGTGTATCCCATACCTCGGGAACACCTATCAAGGTATCGATAAAGGTACGCTAGTGCCACTAATCCCTACTCGAAATAATTCAGCAGGCCCAGGTCCTTTAACATTGGCACTAAGTAAAGCTCTGCCACGTTAGAGGCATTCGAGAATATGACCCCTAATAATGCATATAACAGGAAATAATGCATATATTGGTCAACCACCTCATCAGAGCTATCGTTAGTAACTTAGGGTGTACTGACCTGTATATTGGACCTTACCACAGTCTTACTCCCCTTGAGTAGTGGAACACAACCCAAGACCATCAATAGGTAGTCCATCTAAAGGACTAACTCATACACCCTAGATCCGTGGGTAGGGGAATACCAACAAATTGTAGTTCGGTCAAGAATGTGAAGTCCCTAGGCATAATCATCATCTCAATAACTAGGGGAAGATGGAAAGGCGTGGATTATATCCATCCACCGCTTCAACAATGCGTGATTCATTACCAGGTCGACCTTTTGTGTCTCGTCCGTTAACATCTACATGAAGGTCCAAACCCTATACCCTTTAAACGGGCTATAAATTGGGGGTGCAATGTCTAACCCCACTCTCCAATAGGACCCATGACCCTGTCTCCCTTCTAGAAGGTGATAATCCATGCAAGCAAAAGGAAAAGAAAAGAAAATGGGGGTGAACAATGAAAAATACCTATATACCTGTAGTTCTTACACAGCCATCGAGGTCAGAGAATGAAAAATAAAAAAGGTATAGATTCAAAGGCAAAAGAAATGACAAGTCTTAACCATTAGGGGCTAATTTTGAGAAAATTATGAAAATAATTTCTAAAAAAATGATCGATATCCACAAAGAAAGCATAAAAAGACCAATAAGTCGGCATAATGGATGAATAAATTATTTATAATCCTAAGTATGTACCTTAATTTTCATAAGTTATTCTATAAATTAATCTTAATTTTTTTATGCAGATCACTGAATAAAGTTTGAAGTGAATGCAAATCAAAGAAAATGACTAGACTGATAGATAGGAATAAATTTCATTCAAAAATAAAAAAGTGAGTATCCTAAAAATTATTCCTAAATATTTTATAAGTTAACCTAATATTTGCAGACAAAAGGAAATTACAAGGTAACACCTAAAATCTACAGTAGCAAGATAGACAAAATAAATAAATAAATATAAAATGAATAGGAAAATACTGATCCTGAGGCAGCTCTTGCGAGGTGACGGTATAGGTTGTAAACTGTCAGTGTATCTCTAGTTGGAGGAAAGTCAAGTGGGACCATCTTCGTAATCGCACCCTTGAACAGGCTCATCCATATGAATGCCCATTCAGATCTTAGCTACTCTAAGACATCCAGGGTCATGAGGTCCTCATCGGAAAATTCCTTTTGGACGTCAAACATCTTATTGTTGCGGTACTCGACCATAGTATTTGCCTAAAAAGCTAGGGGAGCCTAAGAACTAAGTTTGAAGTTCTGAGAGAGAAAGGGGAAGGGAGAGAATAGGAATAGCGTAAATGAAGAAGGTTGCTTTTTAAGGCGTTTATATAGTGGACTAAGGTTGTGCATCCTTGTACAACCCTGAGCCAAGCTGTACAACCCTAAGCTGAGTTGTACAACCCCTTTGATCTAGTTCGGGCCGAGATGGGCCTTGTAAGCCCACTTCATCTTCTAACCCATAAAGCCCAATTAAGCCAAAATTACTAAAATACTCCTAACTTTCCCTCAAGCCCAATTAAGATAAAATTACCAAAATACCCCTATATTTCTCTCAAGCCCAGTTAAGCTAAAATTGCTAAAATGCCCTAGCTTTTCCTCAAGCCAATTAATCCAAATCTGTCAAAATACCCCTAGCTTCTCAAAGAGCCCTAAAGCACCAAATTTACCAAAATATCCTTCAATGATAAATTTTCCCCTTTTGAGCCCTCGACAATACTTCAAGGAGGAATTACTTCTTCCAAAAATGGCAAAACCCAAGGAAGCAGTTCCATTAGCATTGGGTCTATGCTTATTACCCAAAGAAAAGAATACACCCTTAAGGTAGCCAAAAGAGTAGCAAGAATGTGGATTCAATTTTACAAATGTTGAAAGAGCCCAAATAACACAATAACCACCCATGGGACATCCTTATGCAAATAAGGTTAGATTAGATTCCTTATCATCTGCTTAAGAATAGTTGCCCAAATATATCAAGCCAAGTTTAAAGTTTTGATCTTTAAATCCCAACTAGACCTTTTGAAAACTTATTTCTAGCAACCTAAGTTATAAAAATTCAAAGTTATATTAATTCAAACCCTAAATTAACCAATTTAATTTAAGATTAGAATTAATAAGTTTATGAAATTATTAAGCCTTCACTCAACAATCTCACTAAGTCCACTAAAAACTTAAGAAAAGAATTTAATGTCACAAGCAAAATTGCTAAATAAATATTATTGATTGATTGAATGCCCTCTTGGCTGAATATAAGAGGCTATTTATAGCCTTATAATGCTTAATCCAAAATCAAATAGGATTTGATTTACATTCCCTAACCAAATTCAATATTTTCTAATGTAATAAGGAAAAGATAATCCTAAGCTAAATAGGAGAGTTAAAGAAATATTATGATTGGTCAACAAGATTAGACCAAGATATTTTCCTATTAAAGAACAACTAATCCTAAATAGAAAAGGAAGAGGATTAAACCTAATGAGGATATCCTAATGGTATTAGGAAACATTACCAATTAAAGATATCTTACAATAATTTTTGACTTTGGTCCTTATTTCCAAGCTTATACGCCTTGGTCCTCCTTTTACATGCCTTGGACTTCTTGTTTCATGTTTTGGCTGAATTGGGTTGGGCTTTAGTGCGTTCCAAAAGTTAGACTCCATTATATTAAGTTAAGTGCTCCATTTGAAAAGTTTAAGCTCCCATCATCTTTAATTGGGCTTTACACATCCTTTGCTCTTCTTGGGCTTATATAAGTGTAACTCTTTGTTGAATCCTTCAATTACCTCTTTAAACTTCTTTAGCCTTCCCCTTGTAATTGGATCTTAAAGTTGAAGTGGATTCTTCATTAATTTGCCTTGGTCATTTGCATCACATCCCTAGGTCAAAATCATTAGTCAGAAAGGTTGAAGCACCCATAAAGAAATGGAAAAGCACCAATGACTATAAGAGGCTAATTATCTAACACCAAAACACTTGGTACATGCTAGAGAGCTGTCAGAACCACTTCAGTATCTACTAAAAATTGTTGAAGAGTTGTCAAAATACTTGGTATCTACTAGAAAGTTGTTATAACAACTTTAGTACCTACTTAGGGAACTATTAAAGACTTGTATCCTTGGGGTATCCTTACTAATTTTTACATTCTCTACTTTGCTTTGCTGAAACTTGTTCAACCAATCATTTCTTAAATGTTGTTCTTCAAGCCCTATAAAGTTAGGGGGCAAACTATAAGCATTAGATTTTAGACCTCTAAACATAAGTCCAATGATGAAAATCATTGAACCTATCCCTAAAATGCAAGGAGAATTACTAAAGAAAGAGATGAAAGGCCTTATAAAACCTTGGAGAAGCCTAATATCAAGACTAAAACCAAACTTAAAGTTATTTGCTAGGGTTCATAGGTTGTATAGCCTGCAACCATGCATAAGGTTGTACAACCCACCCTAAAACCTTAACCCTGAGATCCTTTTAGAATTTATCCCTTTTTAAACCTTAAGGCTACACAACCTTGATAGATGGATGTACAACCCATTCTTGGTTGTACAGCCTATGTGCAAACTCTAATTTCAAGAGATTCATCTCCCTCTTTGTGATTGGACACGTCCATGGTGCAACCAGGACCATTTCTGGCCATATGCACTCATCCAACACCTATAAATACCTCCTCATTTGAAGAGAGAGGAGAGGCTTGAAAACTCTAAGGTTACTCTGCTAAAATTTCCTTTAAAAAACATTTCAAACATTTCAAACCCTAAACCCTAACTCACTCCAAGATTGAATTAGACTTAATCTTTTCATTTTTGTGCATTCCCTAAGCATTTTGGGAGGAAAATATGGAACTTGTAAGCCTCTGAGGGCACAAAAACACATAAAGGCATGCAAGAATCCCTTTATCTCCTTACTTTTTTTTTATCTCTTTCTTTATTTTCAAAACTTAGGAAATAAGGGCTATAGAGCCTTATTTATAGGCTATCCCTCATATTGAGCAATACAACCCAGTTTGCCTAACAGTCAGTTTTACAGAAAGATGATTTTTTTCTATACTCGAATTTCACCTTTTTAAAACCTTTCGTTCTGTGATAGTGCAATGTTTTAGCAATAGAATAGGGGGAGCTTAAACATCCTAAAATCCATATTCATATAAAAAATTTAACTCGATGGTGATATTTAAGTGATTTCGCAACTCCTTTACATATAATGTTTTCTGTTCCTTTCTTTGTGAGTAATTTATGGTTTTGATTATTTAGGATAGTGAATAAGTGAAGAACCTAAGGTTCCAATGACCTTGAAAGTCTTTTTTTTTTCATTATTTTTGTATTTAGAATATTTGAATAGCAATTTGGCCTTCAATCTCCTCAATTTTTATGTTGTATGCTAACCCTACATGGTTAGTGGTACATAAGTATGTCATGCTCTTTTAAAGCTATATCAATCTTAGGATCCCTCTTTTGATGGGTCTTGCTTTAAGCCATCCCACATTCTCCAAATGCCTTACATTACACATTTACTTCTCCATATGTTCACAATTCATACACTTAATTTCTATTTATTTGCTAATTTGGTGATGTTGGGATGTGTTTCCTTGGACACTAAATGTAAATTTAGGGACCTTGACTTTGGAGGTGTGGTAAGATGGTTCTTAAGGATTTTATTTGCTTTTCCTTTTTTTTTTTATTATTTGTTTCCATTATCATTTGATCACTAACTTCTTTTCTTCCTTGCGTGTAGGTGTTATTACTTGAGTTAAGCCATGAACTTGGCCTTGATTCTCATCCTATATGGCTATGCATAATGTGATTAAATGGATGTATGAATGATAGTGTATTCATGATAATCCTCTTTGCCATGATGCATGACCCCATTCCCCTTTTGATTAATATGATGATTTGATTGGCTCAATTGTGTTAGATGCATGCCTAAAGGCATTAATCAGACTAATCAATAACTTGGATAAGATATTAAAAGTGAATCAAAGATGTCGAAGGCTGAATCCCAATATTTAGGCGATTTGGGGGTGCATAACCTCTTCCCCAAGCTGTACCCAATTTCCAAACTCGATCTCTGATAGGGTGAAGATGAAATGCGCCTTCTAATTGACTTAAATTAGGTTCAGATTTTTCCTTCCTCGGATTCTTGTTCTAACCAACGTCAAGTGGTGACTTTACTTTTTCTAGGGATGGTACCAACATATTGTCCTGCACTTGGTCCGTCAATGACCATGATTTTGGACTTAAGGCTTTGAACCCACTCAAGGCCTAAAAGGATCCCCCATTGATCTAAGCGACCACCACACCTTGGGGTTATTACTAATGTAAAAACCTTCATCATCTCGATCCCTCATTGATTGATAAGTCGCAAGCAAGATTTCACTCATTCGAGCGTAGTCGTGAAACAATGAGGTGCTCTTAAAAGTACATCTACAGCCTTAGGCTATCATTTTAATAGAGCAGAACTAAGTAGCTCACATATGGATTAAGGCCAAAATGACACTACATCTACACAAATATAGTTATCACTAGACTTAGGCCAAAATCATTTCTAAGCCAAAATCAAATTTTGACGCTAACCCTTTTTAAACTAATTTGAAAATTTAAAATTTAATATTTGGCAACTAAAATATTAATTTATTTTCATTTTCTCAATTGCATAAAAAAACATGAGAAGAAATTTTGATTAATAACAACTAGTCACTTCACCATCAATTACCTTCTTCATTCATCTCTTTTCTCCTTCTTCATCATTTTTCCTTTTCTAACATCTCTTCTCTCCTTTTTTAATGCTTTGACTTCTCCAGCATCTCCTCTTTCCTTTTACATTGGTTTTCCTCTCTCTCTCTCTCTCTCTCTCTTTTTAAATTTAATTTTCTCTTTTTTTTTTTCTATTTTATCTTTGAAGGGTTTCATGTTATGTTGGTGTTACCTGATATGTCACCATTTATAGGTTGTTTTTTGTTTAATTAAAATAGATTTTCAAGTTTGGTATGGTGTTTGCTTCTATTTTGGTGTTTT
>CATIWR010226840.1:0-50184 GCA_949677035.1 Omphalea diandra | reverse complement strand
TATATATATAGATTTATCTATATATCTATATATATATATAGATATATCTATATATCTATATATATATATATATATATCTATATATATATATATATATATATATATATATATATATATATATATATTTATATTATGTACATATATTATGTACATATATTTAGATAGAAATTGGTTTATGGTCACTAGCCTTGTACAGTAGTTAACATATATGTACATTAAATACATGTTGAATTGTGTATGTATGATGAATAAACCTTTATGTATATGTATTTTGGGATATGAATGTCATGATTTGTAAATGAAAATGGTCGTTACATATTACATATCAATGACTGGTAAAACATAGTCATCGATCAAACACATACTAGTTTTGTTTCATGAGTATACTAATAATAATGACTGACTAGGGACAATTTAGAATATAATTCTTCATACCTTAAGGTTTTACTATCAGGTCACATACTTGATGACATTAGGTAGAATTAACTATTCATGAAATTTATTATTTGGCCATAAATAAAAGAGATATTTAATAAAAAAAAAGCAAACATGACATTATAAAAAATATCCATTATAAGCATTGGCCTAAGGCACATAACTAAGAATCTCCTACTTGCACTGGGCCCAATCAAAATTGTATATAAAACCCATTGACCTAGCATGACTCTCATGCTTCGGCTATAACAATGGTTTGGTGAATGGATCAATAATGTTGTCATTGGTTGAGACTCTACATATCTTCACATCTCGCCTCTCAATGATCTCTTGAATGAAATGAAAATGTCTGAGTATGTGTTTGGATCATTGATGTGATGTTGGTTCCTTAGCTTGTGCTATAGCTCCATTATTATCACAATATAGGTCCATTAGATTGAAAATGCTAGGAACATTCAGTCTAGTGATAAATTTCTTAATCTAAGCAGCTTCCCTAATTACTTCTAAGGTGGCTATATACTCAACTTCTATTATAGAATCAACCACGATATCTTACTTTGAAAGACTCCAGCTCACTGCACCTCCATTCAAACAAAACATATAACCTGACTACAATTAAAAGTCATCCTTGTCAAACTGGAAGCTAGTGTCTGTGTAACCACTTGAAACTAGCTCACCTTCCTATCCTTCATATATTAAGAATGCATTCTTAGTTCTTCTTAAATACTTAAGGATATTTTTAATAGTTGTCCAGTGACTTTCACCTGTATCTGACTAGTACCTACTCATTATACTTAGTGCATATGAGACATCAGGTCGAGTACATAACATGGCATATATGATAGATCCACTAGCAGAAGCATATGGAATCTTATTCATGTACTCTTGCTCATCTTGTGTCAGTGGACACTAAGTCTTACTAAGAATTATGCATGATACATTAATAAGAATCCTCTCTTTAAGTCTTGCATACTAAGCCTATTCAGTACCTTATCCATATATGTACTCTAACTTTGACCAATAAGCCTTTTGGTTCCTTTTGGTTCTATCTCTATAGATCTTGATGTTTAAAATATTGAAGACTTCACCTAAGTTTTTCATTGAAAAAAAAATTCCCTAACCACAATTTAACATTTTGTAGAGTAGTGATATCATTTCCAATGAGCAATAAGTCATCCACATATATTAAAAGGAAAACTATTATGCTCATACTAACTCTTTAACTGTTTCATTAAAATGAAGATTCCAACTCTGAAAAGCTTGCTTCAATCCATAGATGGATCTTTGAAGCTTACAAACCTTTCTAGAATTCTCTCGACTAACAAAACCTTTTGGTTATGTCATATACACATCTTTAAGAAAATTTCCATTAAGAAATGATATTTTGATGTCCATTTTCCATATCTCAAAATCATATTAGGCAACTATGACAAGGGCAATTAGAATGGATTTAAGCATAACAACTAGTGAAAAGTTTTCATCATAGTCTATACCATGTGTTTACTTATAAGCATTTGTAACTAGACTTGCTTTATTGGTATGCAAATTGCCATTCATGCATGCTTTCTTTTGAAAACCCATTTGCACCTAATAGATTTTAAACCATTTAGTGAATCAATCAAGGTCCATACTTGATTATCATACATGGATTACATTTTAGACTTCATAGCTTTTAGCTATTTCTTAGAGTTTGGACAATCCATAGCCTCTTTATTAGATGTAGGCTCACTTTGGTCTACAAACATCACTTCTTTACTATTAGTTAAGAGAAATCCATATCTCTTAGGTATTTGATGTGTTCTTATAGACCTTCTTGGAGCTTGTGTTAGTTGTACAAGTTGAACAACTACTTGTAAATCCTGTTGAGATTCCACAGGTGGTTCAATACTATCTTATGGTTCTCAAATTTCTTCGAGTTGAACTTTACTTCCACTGGTTCTTTTAGAAATGAACTCTCTTCCTAGAAAGACACCATTTTGAATAATAATCACTTTATTTTGAAATGTATTGTAGACGTAATAACCTTTAGTTTCTTTAGGATATCCTATAAAATAACATTTGTTTGATTTGGATGCCAATATAGCATCACTTCTTTAAAAAAGATAAACTAAGACATTTCTCAATTCATTTCTCATATGGTGTCTTTTCAATTGCTTTGGATGAAACTCTATTTAGTATGAACATAACAATTTCCAAAACATATCCCCAAAAAGAGATTGGAAAATCTATATGACTCATCATAGATTGAACCATATCTAATATGGTTTGATTTCTCTGTTCATATACACCATTCCACTACGATGTTCCTAATGGAGTTAATTATAAGAGAAGCCCACAATCTTTAAAATGATCAATAAATTCTTAGCTTAAATATTCACCACCTTGATTTGTTAAAAGTGCTTTACTATTTTTACCAAGTTGGTTTTGTACTTATTCTTAAAAATTTTGAACATTTCAAAAGATTCGAACTTATGTTTCATAAGATAGATATAGGCATATCTGCTATAATCATCTGTGAAAGTAATGAAGTACGAAAAACCTCTTCAAGCTGCTAAACTTAATGTTACACATACATTAGTATGCACCAGGCGCAACAAGTCATGGCCTTTTCACTATGCCCTATATAGTGAAAGGGGCCTTGTTGATTTTACCCAATAAATAAGATTCATATGTTTCAAATGATTTAGAATCAAATGAATTCTGAAGTCATGTTATTGGAGCTTTGATATGCATTTCTTATTTATTTGCCCTAAATGGCAGTTCTGGAGATAATTAGAATTTGTTTCATTAGATTTATGCTTCTTAGTCAAAATCACATGAGCACAATACTAACTGCTCACACTCTTATAGGCAAAAAAAAAATCATGCCTTTATTTGTGGAACCAAGTATATCAAGAACACAAGAGTTCCTTTACCTTTTAGGCATCAATCCTTTAGGAAGCCACCTCGTACTTGCTCAACAAATGAGCTTAAGAAAGCATTCATTTGGCACTACTTTTATTATGAAAAATTTAGCCATAAAACATATTTTGCTATGCTAGATTGAGAGAAGAATATGTTTATACTACTATCCCATAAGGACCTAAAAGAAAATGGGTACCAAAGAAATTTTAATTTTTGTAGGATTGGAGGCTCTTCACCTTTTGCTCAAAATGTAGAATCAAATGGTGAGTGGAACTGCAATATTTGAAGAGCCCATTATATTTAAGAAATCATAATATATAATGTATTTCTATCCCTTCTTATTATTTACCATGCTTTTGCTAAGAAGGAGTTTGAATTATGAATCTCTAATGACTATCCTTCCTCTATTGCTTTCATGAACACATGAATAAAACATGTGACCCTAAGTAATGTTAACTGCATTATTTTTTGAATATCTTGGGAGTTTGTTAAAAGAAAACATATAGATAGGGAAATTTTTCCTTCTCTAAGTGTTCTGCATTTTAGATAACATTGTAAGTTATATTAATAAGGTCTAATTCTTTATCATCATCTTTGCTTTATTTTTGAGATAGTTGCACTAATTTTTTTAAAGGGGAGAATCTTTGTCTAATATCTTGGCATCAAATATTATGATACCAAGAGGGAGAATTTAGTATATCTTTTTGTCATGATGACAAAAAGGGGAGAAAAATGTTTGGATGCTTTGATTTATATGTGTTTTGATCAGTATCACTTATTTGTTTGGATACTCTTGCTTGAACTATTTTGGTAGTATAACATTTAGTATGTTTTTAACATTCAACATTTGGTATTCTATGTTCGTATGTGTTTTGATTGGTATCACTTATTTGTTTGGATACTCTTGTTTGAACTCTTTTGGTAGTATAATATCTAGTATGTTTTTAATATTCAACATTCAGTATCCTGTTTGGTGCAATTGGTATCCAACTTTGTGTTTTGTCATTTGCTATCCTCTATGTGTTTTTATGTTTTAAATAATTTTGTATCAAAGCATCTTGGTCTTGTCATCATTCAAAAAGGGGGAGAATTTTATGTCAATGGAGAGAATGTTTAGAGAACATGTGACCCCAAGACGTTGGTCTCACTACTATACTTTGAATGATATGTTTTGAATGATAACAAAATAATAACAATACCAAAGACATTCTAATGTTTGTATTTTAGTGTTTTTATATCCTATAAATAGACTTGATGAATGAAAAAGGGAGAGAATGAATTCAATAGGCATTGAATTTTGTGCAATAGACATTGAATACAAGTGCTCAGATGTCTAAAGCGTTCTAGACCATTCAACGGGCAATGAGAAACTCACCACAGGCATTGGAGAAGTGATTTAGTTCAAACCATATTGAAACTCACAATGGGCATTGTGGTTTTACAACGGGCATTGATATGGACCTAGCAACATGCATTGAATATTCACAACAGGTATTGGAAAAGTGATCAACTTTGAACCCTACTCCCTAGACCTCACAATGGGTGTTGCTCTTTCACAACAGGTATTGGAAAAGTGCTCTAGATTGAGTTATAGCTTTTAGACCTTCTAACGAAGCACACTTAACGCTCAACAGGAGTTGAAGGTATATCCAATGGACGTTGTGAATTCTCCAAAAATTGTTGAAGCATTTCTAAAGTGTTTGAAAAACAGAGCATAAAGTTCGTGCTTTTTAGAAAATCAATAATAGGAATTGATATTACTCTAATGGGCATTAACAAGCATGGAAGAATGAACAATTGGCATTGGAACTATTTATTACAAGATCAACATGCGTTGTTAAAAATCAATGGGTGTTGTCACCTCTAATGGCTAGTTTTGCAAAAAAGCTATTAGATTGAATATCAACTATTCGAATGGCTAGTTTATAGTTTTGGCTATATAAGGAACATTTTTGTAGACTAAAAAAATGTTAGAAACTTTGAAGAACATTTGTAATCAACTAGAGAACATCTAGCAAGTTCTTTGTACAAACCTTTTGGTGTTGCTTTAATTTGGGTAAAGTGAGGACTATTTTGTAACTCTTTAAGAGTAGGTTTTCTTGAGCACTGAAAGTGTAATTGCTACCTATTTTGAGAGGCATTGACACTACTTGGATCTATCCTTGCTAGTGGTTAAAAGGTTGGTATTATATCTAGAAAAATACCAAGGGTTGGGTTGGCTTTTTTATTCTTTGTTAAAAGAAAGTAATTGTAAAGGTTGTTCTTAAGCTTAGAAAAGGGAAGGTTCTTCCTTAACCTAAAAAAGGGAAGGTTCATCTTGAGCCTTGAAAAGGAATAGAAAGGCCTAAGTGAAAGCTTGGGGAGTAGAATGGGCACATTCCCGAACCACTATAGATATTTATGTTGATTTGTGTTTATTGCCTATACTATATATATTTGTGGTTTTTATTTACAACCCAATTCATCCCCCTCTTAGATTGCCTCATCTACATTCAAACTAATAGTAATATGGTAAATGACATTGAGGATTATGGACTAAATGGACTAGGACCTCATGGGGCAAGAGTAAGATAATATGTTTCCTATTTAGTTTTCCATTTTGAGTAGACTTAGGAGGTTATAAAGTGTTATATTAAACCTATGTTTTAAGGACTAATTGATTCTTACTTTTACAAGATGGGAAAGATAGTTAATGCATGTTCTTTATTTTTTTTTTCATTTAATTGCATGTCAAACCCTTCTTTGATCACATATGTACCCTTTAATGGTGATTGTTTGTAAATGAGTAAATATTATTGATGGATTGAAATGTGCTAGATGAATATTTTAAGGCTGCCTAACATGGACTAGTTAAATCAATGAAGCTAAAATTATAATTAGGAACTAAAGATACTTTAAGATTGGATCCCAAAATCCAAATGGTTTGGGAGTGCCTAATTTCTTCCCCACATTGCACTCAATTCCTAAACCTAATTTCTAATGAGGTAAAAATGGATTGGAACTTTTAGTTAGAATTATTAGGCTTAAAATCTATCTCGTTTGAAATGTGATCCTAACGAAATTCAAGTGGTGACTTCAATCAAGCTTTAGAGGTAGTACTAATGTACAACCCCACATTGGCCCCTGATTGACCACTTGATCTCCAATAGAGCTTCAAACTATCGTAAAGCCTTCTAAGGTTCTCCTAACGACCTAAAAGCGTGTTATGAAATAAGCTTGTACCAATGTATGACATTTGTCCTCTCAACACTCTAGTGGTCAATAACAAGTTAGAAGTCACAAATCGAGGCACTCATAATGACGACTCCACTGGGGACTAATGAAATTGACTTCTCGCTATAATTACTGGTTTACTTTTATGATCTTATCCTTACTAATTGAATTTTCCATTACATTCACATGTCTTTAACACTTTACTAATTGCACTAGGTTACCCTTTAGACAATTGATGGACTCTTCAAACTTACGACTTAAGCTCTATTCAGGCTTAAGAGATGATGTGGATGGTTCATCACTCATAAGTCATGTACCTTAGAATATGTCAAATTAGGGGTACAAGACAACCATCCCTAAGGTTTTAGGAGTCTACTAGAATAAATTTTTTTGAACCATTAGGCATATGTAGGAGTCGTAATACCTTGGAATAGAACACCCCTTTTGTTTGTGTTCTTTCTGAAGAAGGGTTGAAATCCCTAAATGAGCATGTCTAATTCTTACCCTCTGAAAATATGTAATGTATTCCCCTTTTCTTATGTAAATGTTTGTGTATTCTTTACTTCTCACTATATAAACATTGCTTCTTTATGTAAATACTTCATTCCTTGCTATGTAAATATTCATGTATATCCTTTCCTACTCGGTACAATAGGAATTTCCCTCTATTGTATATTTCTTTTATTTGTAAAGAGTTTTGTATGTAAATTTTAGTCTTCTTTTGTAAATTCTCTTTTGTGATATTTGCCTTGCCCAATTTGAGGGGTTATACATATTCTTTATCCCATGTGGATAATTGAATAAGATCACACCTAAGAAAGAGCCATTGAACTCATGTGTTAGAGAAAGATGATTAGAAGTATCTTTTGTAAATAATATATGTATCTCATGCATACATGCTTAATCTATTATTCAGATATCACCCTATTAACCTTTATTTCACATCCATCATAGCTCCACCTAAACTTAGGAGGCTAGCTAGAAAGAAAAAAAAAATTAACTTGATTCAAAATCTAGAACTACTAATGAAATAGGTCATTCATATGGCACAAACATAATTAATGGAAAAGATGAAGGTGAAATTTAGTCACATGATAGAGGAACGAGTCTCTAAAGAGGTTTAGAGACATCTCAGTAAGATTCTATCAAAGAATGGGGAAGCTTCTTCTGGTAGGACTAGCAATGGAAAGGAATCGATGGAAACCTTACCCCAAGTGATTATTGATGATGACTTATTTGGTATGGAAGACTATCAAAAGAGTAAGTTTGTAAAAGAGACGAATGGTATAGTAGTTGTGTTGGGCAAAGGCATGGCAAATGATAAGGAGAATCTAAGATGGATGAGTTTGGCAAGCACTTAGAGAAGATCCAAAAGTCGTTATATGTAAAGGGAATGGATTAAGGGGCTAATATTAAGGAGTTACTAACACTTAAGCAAGAAAAACTCCTGTCTAATTTTTGGATGCTTAAACTCCCTAAGTTTATAAGGACACAAGACCTATAAAATCATGTCCACTTATATGTACTTATGAAGGCATCCAGGGCCCCAATTGATACCATATTAGAATTGTGTGAGTCGTCATTAGAAGGGTCATCTAAGACATGATATTTTTAACTAACATATAATTGTTAAGAAAGATTGGAAGAGTTGACTTAAGCCTTTCTGAGTCATTAATCATTCAATTCAAAGCTTAAAATCAACCTTTAAGATTTGGCATCACTAATATAGACCACTAGCTAAAGCTTAATGATTATTTGAGAAGGTGAAAGAAGAGGGGCATAACGATAAGAATAAGACTAATAAAAGGGAAATAGGTGAAGATGATTGTTATAGGAGTATTGTTGAACATTAGTATTAGAATCAAAAGAATGTGAGTTAAAAGCTTTAAATATTTAAGGGATGTGAGGTTGTAAGTCGAGGAGTTAAAGTCAAGTCCAAAAAGGCAATATTTAAGAAGAAAGAGTCACTAGTTCTAAGTATAAGCGGAGGGGAACAAAATGACAGATGTAAATGTAATACAACTCATGAGGAAATTTATAGATTTAGGGATGTCTTTAACCAAAGCTTTTAAAAGGCTTTAGAAGAAGGAAGTGTTAAAGACATTGCTACCTAGGTCGAGCCCAAATCCTTACCAAGAGGGTAAAATGCGAATGCCCACCACGCCTTCCACTAAAGAGTTGATCATCGCATTGATGATTATTTCAAATTTAGGCATGAACTTTAAGACCTCATTAACTTTAAGACTATAGTTCCACCCACTCCTAGACAATCAAGTTTTAGAGGATGTCCTCTTTCAAACTAGTGCAATGTCCTACCTCTGACTTAAGGAACCCTTATGATAGACACAGATGTTCTGAAATAGCTTGTTATGGTAGCCTTTGAGGAAGTGCCACCTGTAGATGTTGTTATTATTGTTGTTTGTACCATTGATTTGTGAGGAAGTTTGGATGGGAGGTATAGGAACACAAGAGAAACAAGATCAGTATATAAAAAAATAGTCATAAGGAAAAGATGAAGAGTTAAGTTAGTCATGTCATAAGGAATGAGAATCATTAATGTATAGAGAATCTAATAAGGAGCCTAGGGAAGAGAAAGAAGTAGAATGACCTTTGATAAAGGAGAATGAGGAAGAGAACACAATAATAAGATAGTTAAAGAGGACCCCTACTCAGATTAGTATATAGGAATTATTAATTATATGTAAAGAGCATAAAAATTCCATGATATATAGTTTGCTTATCTCTAAATAGTTGTATCTAATGGGAATACTATCCTTGGTGAGAAACCTAAATAAAAGAAGGATAACTTTCTTTGAGGAGGATTTAACACCTGAATAAAGGGACAATAATAAGGCCTTGTTCATTATGGTTAAAGTAAAAGGGGTGGATGATGGATCAAGAATTAATATGTGCCTCTTGAAATTATTGTCAAAGTTTATGATTTCTATGATGGACTTAACAACATATAGGAGTATCATTTGGGATTATGATGACAATAAGAGGCCAACTACTAAAATTTTTAAAACTATGGTGAAGATATGGATTGTAGAGGCCACAGTAGAGTTTACCATGCTAGAAATATTGATGACATTTTCACTATTGTTAGGGAGGCTTTAGTGTCACCCTTTAGGAGAGATGCCTTCCACTTTGCATTAGAAAGTGAAATTGTCATACAAAGGGGAAATGGTCACCATCTATGCTGAAGTTAGGGAAGTAGCATCTGTAGTAAGCATTTTAGTATCTCACTTTAGGGGTTTCCAAGTCACTAGGGTTATAGACAATTGTGTAGGTCATAAGGTAGCAAACATCATACGAGGGATGGACTTCCTTTTAGGGCAAGGTCTTAGTAGGAATGCCATGAGTGTACTTGAACTTCCAAATTTCCCATGTAGATAATCAAAATTAGACTAGGTTATAAGAAGGACATGACTAAAACTAGAGTTAAAGATCTTTAGGGGTCCTTATCAGTGAGTTTTATAAAGGGAGAAAGTATGAAAGAAGAGGTCCAATTAGAAGTGGAATCACTTGGTGACATAGAGGAGTTCTTTTTTAGACAGATGTATATTAGTGAAGTAGAGTCCAAATACTAGAATAATTAGGATACATCGAAATAAAAATATCAAAAGGTTAAGTGGAAAGAAATAAAATCTCTATTTTTCAAAAAGGAAGTAGAATAAGAGGAAGAAAAAGATCCCTTTTAGGGCTTGCAGTGCATATGGGATGAATAACTAAAAAAAAATTGATAGATTATTCCAACAATAGCCCCTGGATCAACAAGTAGAGGAAATGTGAGTGCAAATTGAAGAAGGGTTAATTGTGCCCATTAAGCAAGAACTGTATGATAATCCAATATGGGGGACCGAATGAATTTGACAACATTTTTAAAGGAAGATATTTAGGAATTAATTTGGCCAACATTAGAAACATCATTATAAACTTCTTTGATACTGTAAGAGGTAAAGAGCCTAATGGGCGATCATTAAGGGCAGAATAACCTTTATTGGAAGTGATGGTGCTATAAGATAAATTTTTGAAGATTGAGCTAGTCATGATAATACAAAATAAGAATTTGAAACGGTTGTGAAGGCCATGGCTGGTATTGAAAAGGTGAATGAGATAGATATTAAGCAACCTACTGTTTATGATTTGAAGTCTCTCCTTGCCAAAGAAGAGGTTGAAGAGAAAGGGGAAGGTAAAGAGCAACTTGACACAAAATAGACTCCAACTATACCCCTAAAAGAGTCCTCTATCCTTGATGTTATTGATTTCCTTATCTTTACCTTGTTCGAAGTCAATCATGTATTTATTTCCTTATGTGAATAATGAATTTGCTTACTTTTGTGATTTATTTCTCATTGGAACTACCAATGACATGCATCATTTATTGAATATATTTAACATTAATCCTATGTTAATTGCCAATAACCACATCTAAAGAGTGGAGACAATTTAAGTAGCTACTAAGGAAGAATGAAAGGATATTTGCATGGATGTTTCAAACATGCTAAGAGCTGACCGACATATAATTGAGCAAAAAATCTCTTACTACTAGCATATAAAGCTCGTAAAGCAGAAGCTCCAATAGATTTAGTCATAATAGGCTACAAGTTAGTGAAGGAGGAGGTGGCCAAATAGTTGAAAACTAAGTTCTTGAAAGTAGTATACTATAATGGTTAGTCAATATAGTCCCTATACCCAAGAAGGATATGCAAGCGAGGATGTATGTTGACTATAGAAATCCCTAAGAATGATTTTCCATTGTCCCATATTGATGTATTATTGGCTGACAGTGAGGTCACTTATGTCATGTATTCATTTATAGATGTTTTTTTAAGCTATAACCAAATCATTGTGGCTATCATAAACAAGGTAAAGATTACCTTTATCATTGAATGGGCTACATACTATTATCATGTGATGCCATTAAGATTGAAGAGTGTTAGGGCAACCTACCTTTGAATGTTGATTGCATTATTTCATGACTTTGATAGATAAAGAGTTAGAGGTACATGTTAATGATATAATGGTGAAACTAAAAGTACAAGAAGGGTGGATTAGTATAATCTTAAGCTTAACCATAAGAAATGTATATTCAAAGTCACATTTAGGAAATTAACAAAAAGATCAAGTAAGGTCAAAGCCA
Organism: Omphalea diandra; assembly: GCA_949677035.1. Lineage (NCBI taxonomy): Eukaryota > Viridiplantae > Streptophyta > Magnoliopsida > Malpighiales > Euphorbiaceae > Omphalea > Omphalea diandra. The sequence goes on along the minus strand of CATIWR010226840.1, from coordinate 38,489 downwards.
TCAAGGACATGCATGTACCAAAGACAAAAAAGGAGATTTAGAGATATTTGGGACATCTCCAGTACATTAGTAGATTTATAGCTAGGCTTACCATGATATATGAACCCATTTTCAAGCTTTTAAGGATGCATAAACCAATGATATGGAAATAACAATGTTAGAAAGGCATTGAAAAAAATAAAAGGAGTACATGTCTAACCTACTAATGTTAAGGTCATCAAAGTCAGAAAAGCCATTAAATTTATACTTAATAGTAAAGGACAGATCCATAGGTGCCATTTTAGCATAAGAAGATAGTGAAGCGAATGAGCATGTAATATATTACATAAGTTTCTCCCTCATGGAGAAAGTATAATCAGATTGAAAAAACATGTTTGGCAATGGTCTAGGCTATTAGGAAGCTGCGACACCACTTTCAGTCATATGTAGTAGAGGTAGTCCCAAAATTGAATCTAATTAAATATTTATACAAAGCCATATCTTTAATTAGGAAGTTAATAAAGTGGCTAGTATTCCTTATTGAGTTAAATACCAGGAATGTGATGAAAAAGGTGGTTAAGGAAAAGGCAGTTATAGAGTACCTCACACAACAATCACTTATAAGAGAAGAACAAATACCTCCTTTATTTTCTTATTAAAGCTTAGGGACAATAGAACCTTGAGAGTAGATGATTTATTTCAATAGTATAATGAATAGGAAGGGAGCAGGGGTAGGAGTAATCTTAATTTTATCTAAAGTAGAGTTGTTATCTATAACTAAAAACTTGAATTTGAAGTGGCTAACAATATGACAAAATACAATGCATGTGCTTTTGGATTGGAATCATTAGTCTAGATGAGTGTCTCTATTGTTGGTTTCCTAAGTTCTTAACAAATAGGAATCAAAAGACGAATGATTAAATCCATACTTGGAACTCCTAAACATATTGACTTAAAAGTTTTAAAGAATTGTATTCTATCATGCCCCATAGGATGAAAACATGATGGTAGATGCCTTGGCTACTTTTTACTATTTAAGATGTGCTAAAAGGAATATTGATGAAGACTCTACTCACACTCAAGTAAAGAGTATCATGTTATGCATGTAAGAAGGTGAATCATGGATCAATGGATAACCAACCATGGTATTACAATGTGCATAGATATTTGAAGGATGGTGTGCACCTTGAGAGGATAAAAAAGATGGATAGGTTGGTTATCAAAAGGTTAGCCTTATAGTTTTGTTATTTATAATGTTGTGGTGTACAAGTGAATGCTAGATGGGGTTCATTTAAGGTGTTTGAAAGAAGAGGACGATAATAGGGTCATGGAAAAAGTGCATGCAAGGGTTTATGGCCCACGCACGAATGATTTAGAATTTGTTTAAAAGATTTTAGGATTGGGGTAATACTGTACTACCACAAAGTAAGTTCACATTTGAATTATGAGGAGATGTCATGCATGTTAGATTTATAGAAGCCTTAACCATTTATCTCTAGTGGAGTTACAAGACTTAACCTCACCTTAACCATTTGCTGCATGAGGCATTAATGTCATTAGAGAATTGTAAGAAGCTTCTATAAGAGATCACATGTACATCATGGTGGCAATTGATTACTTTTCAAAGTGGGTAAAAGTTATGCCCTTTAAGAAGCTGTGGGCAAAATAGATTGTTAGGTTTATAGAGACAAATCTCCGTTATCGATATAGTACACCATATTATATCATGACAAATAATGGTGTGTGTTTTCAGATGGAGGCCAAGATAGTTCTATAGAAGTATAGAATAGTGCACTATAAGTCCTCATCTTATAGGTTGTAGGCAAATAAGGCTATAGAGGATACTGATAAATAATAATAACGTTATGGCCAAAATGGTGAAAACGTACAAAGATTGGTTTGAAAAGCTACCTTTTGCATTATGGAGGTATCGTATTATGGCTAGGAGGTACACAAGAATGTCACCTTATTCTTTGGCACATGGAATAGAAGTAGTGTTGCTATTGAAAGTGGAAATGAAATCCCTTTGAGTGTTAATTGAAACAAAGGTTCCTTACTAATGAATATGAGTAGGTATGATTAGCTAGCTTTACTAGATAAGAGGAGGTTGAAAGCTCTGTACCATAGACAACTTTATTAGAAAAGGATGGCATATACCTTCAATAAAAGGGCAAGCTGAGCATGATAAGAGTAGGTGATTAACTTGGTGTTGAAAGTAATATGACCTCAGGCTCAAGATCCCAATGGGAAATTCAAGCCAAATTAGGAAGGTCCCTATGTGGTTAAGTAGATATACTTAGAAGGATGGGTAAAGTTATCAAACATGGATAGGAATGAGTTCTCCAAACCAGTGAATTTGGATCAATTGAAGAAATATTTTGTATGAAGTGAGAGGAAAAACAAATAAGCATTCTAATTTAAAAGCCTGAAAGTGTGGCTTAGGTAAATGTTAGGGTAAAAGAAAGAAGAAACAAAAAGGAAGAAACAAGAAAAAATAAATTAATAAAAGGCAAAAGAGTATGACCAACTAGTAGAAATATTTAGCAGTAAGTTAGTAGGAGAACATGATAGCAAGGGTAAGATAGTAGATGAGAAGAAGACAATATGGTGGCCATAAGGGATGAATGCTAAGGAGAAGGGAGTTAATGTACCAAGAAAATTAGCAAAATTGATAGGACATCTTAGTGTATTATTACTAAAAGTAGAAAACATACATTAATGTGTAATATGTGACATGAAATGACCCATGGTAAGTATATCACCAAAATGAAATATGTTATTGTAATGTAAGTAACATTTGTCCAACATGTTCTAAGCTAAATTAAATACACAATTTTTTTTCCATGTGAACATCATTATAATGATATTTCTAAGATCTTGGTGTCCTTTGCCTTTATGCATCATGCAACCAAGTCTCGAGATTGGTGTCATTAGAAGTGAAAGTCCAAGTAGTGAAGAAGTGATAGATGTAATGGTCATCCCAGGAAGTATCTATCTTATCTAAGAAATACTACATCAATAGTCCCTCTCTATGTCGTCTACTTCTTTTCTCTTAACAGTTTTGTTCCTTGCTCTTTTTAACATTAGTAGAGTAATGATATACTCCTCGTTAGTTTATTTTAGCCATACATAATGTTTATTAATTGGTGTAATAAAGTTATACATATCCATGACAGTTTTCACTTAATAGTACATGAAGATAATTTTTAGGAGCTTTATTCTATCCTTTAATTATGTCAACTACATAACAAACAAGGAATGTCAGTCAACTACCAATCCCCGAACCTTCTTCATCTCTCTTTAGTTTTGATAATCTCTATCATTGTGATGATGGGTTTAGCCCTTGCATAAAAAATTTAGTTATTAAAGCATTCTATCATATTGTTTGGTAGAATATCCCAACTGGCTCTACCGGTGAAGTAAGCCTTAGTCTAATGATTGGTTGGCCTACGTCCCAACCATTCCTTTGCTTTTCTAATTAATCTTTTTGTGTTTTTCAATGCTTCATCTAACGTGGACTAGTATATTTCCTTAACATATAACCACATCATGTTTTTGAATTCTTTCCCCTAAACATTGTTCTAAATTTTGTATATAGATGTCTCATACAGTTTCATGTTCAATATAAAGGAAAAATGCATTATGCATATCAAATTTTGGGCCTTATGATGCAAACCCAATAATGAAAACTATGGCAATTATTCCACAAAACGCAAGGGAATGCTACAAAGGAAGAATAACAAAGGCCTTGAGAAGCCTTGAATCACACTCCAAATGAGGCTTAAGTCCAGCAAAGCCTAAAGCCTAAATTGCCAACTATCATTTAATTAACTATATAGCAAACTTGCTTAGTTGTATAGTCATGTACTTAGTTGTACAACCAAGTAAAAAACCCTAGCCAACAGAATGTTCTAGAACTTTATCCCTGGGTTGTACATCCAACCTCTTAACTATTCACACCACTATGAAACCTTAATTTCAGAAGCTTTCTAGGAATTATCTATTATGGGTTGTGAACGAGATGCAACCAGAGCTATCTTAGCTCTAGTACACTCTTCTCCCTTTATAAATACCCCTTATTTGGAAAGAGAAAGAAAAAGGGTTACTTTGCCAAAATCTCTACTCAAACACATTAAACACACAAAAATCAACCCTTAACACATTCATTAATAGATCTAAGGTAGAATTAAGGCATTTTTCTTCCACTTAGCTTTATCCATTCCCATTCCATTTTAAAGGATAATATTAAAATCAAGTGCCTTTAAGGGCAAGAATAACATCCAAAAACATTCTAAAATCCCTCTCTTTCTCTTCTTCCTCATTTCTTTCTTCTCTTTTTTTTTTGGCAAAAAACCTAGTCTAGATGGTTTGTCTAAGCCAATGAATGGTTTGTATAGACTACCTAAAAGGCTTTATAAACCACTTATTGGTCTGTATAGTCCTCTTTGACTGAAGACGAATTACAAAATCTTCTCTTTTCTTCATTTGGATTCTCATTTTTTAAGGCTTCTTTTCAGTGTCTTGGGAGTTCAATTAGCATAATAAGAGTAGGTTTTCATAACTTAGGATCCTTATTCACTAAAACAATGGTGAAAGGTGAAGTCGTGTTTTTATGATTTTCAAGACTTAAACTCTCTTTCTTTCCCATTATCTTACATACTAATGCTTGATATATATATATATTGATACTATTTTTGGCCATGATCAAATGAGGAAGTTATCATTCCTATAGCCTTAAGAGCCTCATTATTATTATTGTTATTTTGTTTATGGTTGTGCCTTAATTATCATCACTGTGGAAAGGGGTGATTAGCTTTCTAGCCAACCCATTCCATTCGCTATGTTTTGGGTTGTCATATGATTGGATTTAACTAACCCATTCCATTCTTTGACTGAGGATAAATTGTGACATCTTCATTTCTTTATTTGGGTTCTCCTTTCTTTAGGGCTTCTTTTGAGTGACTTAGGAGTTCTATTGGTAGAATAAGGGTAGGTTTTCATAACCTAAGACCCCTATTCACTTAATCCATGGTGCAAGGATCAAACTTGAGTTGTGTTTTTGTGATTTTCAAGTCTTAAACTCCCTTTCTTTCATTTATCTAGCATACTAATGTGTGATATATATTTTTTTTATTTTGATACTATTTTTTGTTATGATCAAGTGAGGGATTTATCATTCCCATGACCTTGAGAGCCTCATTATTGTTATTATTATTATTTTGGTTGTGGTTCTGTCCTAACCATTATCACCATGGAAAGGAATTATTAGCTTTATATCTAACTCATTCCATTCGCTATTTTTAAAGTGGTCATATGATTAGATTTAGGGGGAAAACCTAATGCTTTCTGACTTTGGCTTTTATCATTTTCCATAGTACATAGCATATGTGTTTGGCCTTATGGTTGTTTCCCTTTTATTAACTTCCTGGTCCTTCAAATAGTTAGTGGCGTTCATGGATGCTTAGCTTTTTAGGAGCAATGTAGAGGGGGTTCAATGGCTTTATAATCCCATTAATTAAGGTTTTGCTATAGGCTTTAACCTCTAAAGTGTATTTACATTTTATGTTTGTGATATTCCATATTTCATGACTCATATATTTGTATTTTATTTATTTTCCATTCTTGTTATTAGATGTTATGAACTTTAGACTTAGACCTTGGTCAGGTTCCCCTTGACTTGAATAATTTTTTTTTATGAGATCTTTCCTTTTTTACATTTCTTTTTTGTTACGTTTGCTTTCTTGCTTTATCTCTGTGTCAATTACTAACATATGGTTTTTTGTGTAGGTGGTTGTGGGGATATGAGAAGACCCATTATGCATGATTGTGATGGATTGATGTGCATGACCTCTCCATTTGATATTACATGCCCATTTTCCCTTTGGTGTGGTTATAATGCTTTGACGATGATATGCTTAATTGAGACATACCAGAAACATGCTTAGGGAAGTTGACCAAATTAATTAATAATAAGGATAAAATGGTAAAAAGTGGACCAAAAATGTCTAAAGGTCAAATTCCAAAATCCAGATGGTTTGGAGGTGCTTAACCTCTTCTTCAAGTCGTACCCAATTTCTAAACCCAATCTTTGATAGAATGAAGACGAATTGAAGCTTATAAAGGACTTAGGTTCATATTTCATCTTTGCTTGGATTGTTATCTTGACCAAAGTTTGGTGGTAACTCCATATTCTAATTAAGGATGATACAAATATATTGTCTTGCCATTTTTCCTCGTTTACCATAAAATTAGGAAAGGTCATTAAATTTGTTTGAGGCTTAAGGGATCCCCAATTGGTCTAAGCACAAGCCATAACTTGGAGTTAATACTAATGTATAAGCCTCATCTTTTAGATCCCCCATTAATTGATAAAAGGATGAAATCGCAAGTAAAATTCCACTTAGACGTGTAGAACCCTGTGAATCAACAACTCTTATAATGGCAACTATGTTGGGGACTCAAAATTGACTTCACGTTCAATATGTATTTCACATTTTACCTTATTAACTTTTCTATTGTTTACTTCATTGCATTCATCTAGCCTTTACACTTCACAACATGCATTAGGTCTCCCTTTAGACAAACTGATGAAGTCTCCAAACTTGAGACTTAAGCTTCATTCAGGCTTAAAAGAATTATAAGGAGGGTTCATCACTCACAAGCCAAGTATCTTTAGGTGTATCAAATGAAGGGTTATGAAAACTATTGCCCAAGCTTATGGGAGCCATTAACTATAATAACCATCTCAACCATTAGGTGCATATAAGAGCTAATAACATCTTGGAATGGGACACTCCTTTATTTGCATTTCTCTCTAAAAGAGGGGTTGAAGTCCTTAAAGAACATGGTTGAATCTCATCTAGGTAAATACAATGTTCCCTTATCCCCTTTATGTAAACTCCTCGTTATGAAAGAATAATGTTGCCTCATTCCATTTCAATGTAAGCATCCCTATATAAGTACTTGTATATTCTCTATATCTCGTCATATAAATCTTTCCCCACTCTTTATGTAAATAGTTATGTACATCTGTTGCCACCTTTATTAAAAGGGATTCTCTATTTACTTATAAATCTCCTTCAAGGTAATATAAAAAGTTTTCTTTCATTTGCTAGATTATGTGTACTATGTTATTTTAGGACTTTAACTTGACTTGGTCTGAGATGACAATGTATATTTTCTATCCCATGATGATAAAAGAATGAGTCCCATTTAGGAAAGAGCCTCTAGACCTTATGTATGGGAGGAATAAGTTGGAACCATCTTTTGCAATAATGCGTACATTTCATGCATGCATGCATTATTTATCCTATTCATGCATCTTGCTAATAACCCTTATTATACCCATCATAGCTCCATCCAAAGCCTCGTAGAGGAAAAAGGGTAGTCGACTTGATAGGAAAATCAAGACGCCTAGCCCAATCTAAAGAACTGAATCACTTATGGAACCCACAATACCTCTAGATGTGTTAAAATGGATGATGGATGAGTTTAATTACAAGATAGAGGAAAAGGTCACTAAAGCGATGAACAAATGCCTCAATAAGATTCTAAAATAGGGAGAAGTATATGTTAGTATGATGGATAAGAGAAAAACAACCCAGCCTGTAGTAATCAATGATTGTCTATTTGGGATGAAGGAATACCATGAGAGCAAGATGGATAAGGAAGTGGGGAGTACTGTAGTTCTTAATAAGCTTGTAGAGAGTGAGAAGGATAACAACCTGGTTTGATGACTTTACTAAGCAATTAGAAAAGATATAAAAGACACTTGGTGTAAAGGGTATAGAGAAAGGATCCGATATTGAAGAGTTGCTTGCCCATAAGCCTAAAAAGCTTCCTACCAACTTTTGAATGTTTGAGCTTCCTAAGTTTACTAGAACTTAAGATGCCACTAACCATATCCACTATTATATGTTGATAATGAAGACATCTGAGGTGCCCATGTAAACTATTCGAGTTATCATTAAAAGGCTCTATAAAGAAATAGTATTATAACCTGTCCAAAACTATTAGAGGAACTTATAAGGAATTGATAGAGGATTTTAAGAAACATTATGCTTTCAACTTTGCATTTGAAGTTACCCTATAAGATTTAGAGTTGTTAAAATAGAAAGCTGGTGAAAATTTTAATGGTTACATAAGGAGGTGGAAGAAGTTGGGTTTCAAAGTAACTCCTAGGTCAACAAAGAGGGAACAAGAGAGGATGATTATAAAGGGGTCATTGCTAGGGATACTACCATGATTAAAACCATATTGGTGCATACTTTTGAAGATCTTAGGGAAATTGGCTTGTAAGCTAAGGAATTGGATTCTCAATCAAAAAGTCAATATGGTAGAAGAAGAAGTACAACTTTACAAGCTCAAAGGGAAGGTGATAAGACAACATATGTGAATGTAGTGAGAACCTCGAGGCAATTTACTAATTTAGGTATGCCTATATCTAAAGCATTTGAGAGGTTGTAGAAGAAAGGAGCATTAAAATCATTAGCACCAAGGCCACCTCCTAATCAATTGTTAAAGGGATATGATGCGAATGCTTCATGTGCCTTTAACCAAGGAGCTGGACATAATATTGACGATTGTTATAGGTTGAGACATGAGATCAAGGATCTCATAATAACATTACTATTATCCCATCAAATGTTGGAATATCGAGCATAGGGCATAAGAGGGAATTCTTTCTCTAATTATCGTAATGTTCCACCCTTGAACCAAGGGACATTTATAATGGATTCAGAATTTACGAGGAGGACATCACGATGAGCATTGAAAAGATACCAAGGGAAGTTATTATTATTGTCTACACTATTAATCCATAAGAAAACTCAAATAAGGAGATTGGAGAAGTAAAAAGAGAGAAAATGATTAAGTTGTAGGAATAAAGTGATGAAGAGAAAATAAAAGTAAGGATGGTGAATCATGTGACTAAAAGTGGAAAATACTATATAGACAAAAAGGTCCTAGAGAACCTAGAGTTAAGAAATGAGTAGATAAACCTATGACAAAGAAGAAAGAATAAGAGAACCCCATTCTAAGGTAATTAAAGAAGATGGCTAGCCTAGATTAAAGTATGGGAACTGCTCATCACTTCTCAAGAATATAAGAAGGCTGTGGATAAAGCTTTATTGAGTTTAGTTATCTCCAAGAAGGTTACATTAAAAGATGTTATTGCTTTAGTTACTAATAATGTTAAGATCACCTTTATGATGAAGATTTATTACCAAAAGGAAGAGATCACAATTTGGCCTTATTTATTAGAGTAAAGGTGAAAGAGAGACGAACATTATGTGTGATGATCGATGATGGATTCGAGATTAAATATTTACCCTATAAAGTTGTTACACAAGTTTGGGGTGTTAGAGAAAGACTTAGAAGCATTATATAACATCATTCATGCCTTTGATGATAGCTAAAGGCTAACAACTACTGTGTTTAAAACCATGGTGAGAATTGGGATTGTAGAGGCAATGGTGGAATTTACAGTGTTAGACATCCTTATTATGTTTTCATTGCTATTGGGAAGGCCATGGTATCATCTATTGGGAGGTGTATCATCCATAATGCATTAAAATATTAAGATCCCATAAAATAGAGAAATGGTGAACAACTATGTAAAAGTTGGGGAAATTGTATGAACATTAAGATAGTTGTTTGTTGGCCCTTGTGCACTAAGAAGGGTGGTTGAATTGGTGGAAAGTTTTAGGAGAGAGTGTAAGTGATTTTAAATTTAGATAAGTAAGTAGGATAAGACATAACATAAGAGATTTATAGTGGTTCGAATATTAACCAACCCTACATCCACTTCTTAATTCTTTCAATTGGGTATTTCACTATTACTCAATGGTGTTTTAGAAGATCAAACCTAACTTACACAGTGTGTTTTTCAAAGGTTGACACACAACCTTTACAAGTGCTTTCCCTTGTCTCATACTTAAGCTAAACAAGTATTTTTCTATGCAAGGATCACTATAAAACCTAGACCTAATGGTGTTTAATAGCTCACACTAACCTTTACAAGTTAAGCATAAAGAAATTAAAAGTAGAGAGTTGAGAAATAAATTTGCAAGAGTTTGTTTTGGTCATAACAAATTGCTATTCTCTTGCATTTAAGACCATTTAGTAGAGTATTTATAAGTTCCTACCTCTAAAAAGTTGTTACAAATAAAATTATGCCCAAATCACTAAAATTGATGGCAAAAATCTTGCATTTTGTCATACTAAGATCGGTGTTGCTACATTCCAGTTGAGTCATAATTTGCTTTTGATTTGCTCACTTGCGATCGAGAACTTCAATTATGTCTAAAAACTAATTACACGTGGCAGTTTAACATTGGTCCTTTAGAAAACTAGCTGTTGGATCCCTTTAAAAAAGGTTGAATGATGCGGTCATGAGCTGGGAGGACTAGCTGTGACTTACACCATGAAATAAATTGGCCTTGGAGACTTTGATTAAAGCAAATTGTGGTCACTACCAATTGATTGTTGTCATGACTTTTGGGCTTCCAACGGTTCCTTTGACATGTTGCTTGCCCTTATTTGTTGCTTAAAGTCCCTCTATAATCATTTAAAGGTAGCAGTCATGACATCCACCATGACTCCTACTACGAATGAAACTAGATCAAATGTTTCCAAGATTTTAGGAATATCAGTCGCGACCTTTGAGTCATGGTCGTGATTTAGAAGTTACTTTGTATACTTTGAGCTTTTTACCTTCATTCAACTTTAGTTGAGTTACTAATGTAATTCTTGCAAAAACAACATTTAAAATTAACATTTAGAACTTTTTAATCTATAATGTCAAGATCAAAAGGGTGTTTGGACTTAGGTTTGACCAACTTAGTCCAATTGTCTCTCCTTTTTTTATTTTAACAATTTAGATTAAATATGCAAAGGATACAAAGAAAAATATGTATATTATTAGTGTTTTAAGGGTTTGGAAGTCCATTGAGAGGTTAAATTAATAATCCTTTAATGATTCAAAGTGATGGATATAGACTAAGGCATAAAATGTCAAATATGTAAAAGTGCTCGCCCTCAATCAAGTTAATAATTTTAACTTTAATTATTATAATTTTTTCATAAGAAGTGCAATTTTCTCTCCCCCTTTGTCAATATAAAAAAAGTAAGGGTTTAGAGAGAAGGGAATAATGAGGGGGAATGTCCACAAGCTTCAATCAAATTCAAATAATAAAAACAACAAATATAAGTAATTTTCATAAATGAACACAATAGAACACTCATTACAAGATGATAAATTAATGAAACACAAACCAAATGGAAATTTCATTAATTATAAAACATAATTGCATATAATAAATTAAACATACAAGGATGTTTGATCACCCATACTAGGGCCTAAAGATTTAAAAACAAAAAAAAAAAGGCAAAAAATATAATGAAAAACAAAAGAAGGAAAAAGACAGAAAAGGCCTAGAAGGCGAATGAGATATCATCATCAAACTCTTCTTCTTTTTCATCCTCATTATCTTGAACTTTCTCTTTCTTAACATTTGTGGTTGGTGGTGCTTCTTCTTCCTTTTCTTTAGAAAATTCAAAATTGGGAAGATGGCATGGGTGGGGAAGACCTATTTTCTCTTGTAAACATAATTTCCCCATAGAGAATTTGAAGAAAATTAAGTCTTTTGAGGACTTTCTTCAACACATTTGAAACTTTGTCTAGAGAATATATAAAAGAAGTTGGTTTTAAGAAATGAGGTACTCTTGGCTTTTCATTTGATTCATTAGGAAGTTCTTCTTTTTAAGCAACATCCTCACTTTCTTTAATGACCAATCTTTTGCATTTGGAGGCTTATGAAGCCACTTGATGCTTTACACCTTATGCACCAAGCAACTACTAATATGATTTAGCCTTTATGGCTTTGGCATTTGATAAGAAAAGCCAAGTCAAGGAAGTATATGGGGGTGAGATTAGCTTTAATTTTAGAGATAAGTTCCTTCACAAACTTATAAATAGTAGTCACATATGAGGGAATAAGGAATTAAGCTTTGGGTTTAAGGCTCATGTGAGCCAATTGATCCACAAAATGTGGACCACTTTGAATAGGCTTGTTTTTAAGAAGGCAATAAAGAAAAGAAAGATCTTTATGGGATAATTTTTCATTGCCATCGCATCTAGCATTTATTAAGAAGGTAATGATGTGATGAGGAAGCTAAATAGGAAGGATTTTATTTTTTTTAATAGCATATTTCTTAAGGTCATGTTTCTTTTCAATAGACATCTCTTGTCAAAAGTCATAATAAATGAAATCAAGGGAGGAGAGCTTAAAGGAAATAAATTCTCTAATTTGAAAATTATAGAGAGTACAGATTTGGGGGGAAGTGATATAGTATTGGTTGCCAAAACACCTAAAGGTTAACCCATATGTACATACTCTTGATGTGGGCTTCTAGCTCACCTCCATGGTTCACATAAACTCTTTCATAATCTCCTCATAACTAAGCTCTTCTTGGAAGATGAACTCAATCCATCCCAAGTTGAGGAGAAAGGCCTTGATTTCTTCTTAAAGTTTGAGAGTGGTGATAAGAAATGTAGAGGGAATCTTATTATCTTGGATAATCTTCTTTTGGCTTGCCTTGTATCGATGTTTTTCTTTCTTTGTTGCTCCTTTCATTAGATGGAGTTGAAGGGAAGTTCTTGGAGGAGGAGAGCATGTTAAGGCAATGCCCTTTCCTTCATCAAATTTTGTATTCTTTCTTAGAGCCTTGAAAAAGGTTGAGTGAGTAGAAAAAAAGGGATTGTAGAACACAAAAATTTGAGAGGGATGTAAAGATTGATGAGAAGAGATGTAAAGAGTGAACAAAAAGTGTTAAAAGGGGAGAGGGAGGGGTTTAAATATGTAGAAAATAGGTTAAATCAGTTAGGAAACTACTAGAAATGCAATAAATGAGGAGATGAATAGCTTGAGTAACGATTAGTTATAATCCAGTGTTTGCATGTAAGTTGCAACCATTACTATCATGTCGTGACCGTGAATTACAAATTTGATGAGTAATGAAAAAATTTCCTTAGAAGGTACAAAGTTAATGATCAAAGATTTTTGAAATTCAAAATTTTATAGTGGCTACTTTAAATTAAGAATGAATTGTAATTGATTTTGAGAACTGAAGTGACTTGTAAATAGTGACTGCGATTACCAATCTTAGTTGCTATTTACAAACCATTTTTGAAAATAAAGCTTAAAATAGATTTTTGATAAATGACCTAAACATAAGGTGATCAAATTGAGATTTTGATGATCAATTCATGTAGTTGAACATAGAAAAGCTCAATTGCATATTGAATTGACTTTACCTACACAACCAAAATAATAAATCAATAAAAGAATCATCAAGCATATGAAACAACTCAAAGAAGATCAATCAATATTGCATGCATATAATGAAATCCATTTCACCCTAGGGAGCTTCCATCAAGCATCCTAAGTTCTCTCCTGTTGAAGTTCATCCTTTCTTCATTGAAAGGTTTAGTGAAAATATTCACAAGTCGATTATTATTATCAATCAACTCTAACACAACATTACCATGTTGCACTTGATTGCTAAAGAAACAATGCCTAATGTCAATGTGTTTGCTTTTTAAATGTTGGATAGGATTCTTTACAAGATTTATTACACTTATGTTATCACATTTGATAGGAATGTGATCAACATCTTTGCCATAATCCTTGAGTTATTGTTTTATCTAAAGGATTTGAGTGCAATAACAAGTTGTCACCACATATTCTACTTTGACGGTGGATAAGGAAATTAAAACTTACTTCTTGCTAAACCAAAAAACTAAACCTTCACTAATAAATTAGCAAGTTCTAGAAGTGTTCTTCCTTTCCATTAAACTATCGACATAATCTACATTTGAATAAACAAGAAGACTAAAAGATGAATTCCTAGGATACCACAATCCTGAATGTATGTTTCCATGAAAATATTTCAAAATTCTCTTAATCGCATGCAAATAAGATTCTTTAGGACATGATTGAAATAGCACATAATATAATATCGGGTCTAGAAACAATAAGATAGAGGAGATATCCAATCATACCTTTATACTTGTTTTCATCAATTAGCTTACTCGATTCATCTTTGTCAAGCTTAATTGATGCACTTATTGGAGTCTTGTCTACCTTGCATCCATCCATCCAAAACATTTTGAGTAGTTCATTTGTATAATTGGATTGGTTGATGAAGATGACTTCTTCGATTTGTTTCATTTGAAGACCAAAGAAGAACTTCAACTCATCCATCATGCTTATTTCAGATTCCCCTAATCATGCACTTAGCAAAACATAAAGAGATTCATTAGTAGCAGTAAATAAAATGCCATTAATATAGATTTGAATGATGAGAGTGTCAACCTTGCCTTTGTGAAGCTTTTTCACAAATAATATAGTGTTAACCTTGCACTTTTCAAAATCATTTTTCAAAAGAAATGAACTAAGCCCTTCATACCAAACTATTGGAACTTGTTTCAAAACATACAAGGCCTTAGTTATTTTGAAAGCTTGATTTGAAAATTCATGAGACTCAAATCCAGAGGTTATTCAACATAAGCTTCCTACTCAATGAAACCTTTTAAGAATGATCTTTTAACATCCTTTTGAAAGAGTTTGAAATTAATATGACATATAAATGATAAAAGAATCCTAATGGCTTTTAATCTTATAATAAGGGTAAATGTTTTATCATAATTAATGTCTTTCTCTTGGTTGTAACCCTTTGCAATGAATCTAGCTTTGTTTTTAATAATGGAACCTTTCTCATCTAACTTGTTCCTAAACACCCACTTGTAACTAACAGTCGGATGTTCTTTAGGCCTAGGAATAAGTTTCTAAACTTTATTTCTCTTAAATTGGTTGAGTTGCCCTTACATATGAATCACCCAACTTTAATCATCAATAACTTCATTAATAAATTTTGGCTCAATTTGAGAAACAAAAGCAAGATTATTATCTAAAGCATTTAATTAAGATCTAGTACTTACTTCCTTAGTTGTCTTACTAATGATTAGGTCTTTTGGGTGATCCTTAGGGAGTCTTTGAGCTTGGTCCTCCTATTATTGGGATTGACCTTGTTCTAACTTTTGAGGTGGTTCTTAATCTTTAAGATTAATTACATTCTTTTTAGTTGTTGAGTTGAACTCTAACTTTTCAAAGTCACCTATAATATCATTAACAAGAGAACCTTTCCCAAGATCAAGTGTACTAGAATCATTAAACACGACATTCATTGACTCTTCAACCACCATGGATTTCTTGTTAAACACCCTACAGGTTTTGTAGTGGTGGAATAGCCTAGAAAGATAGCCCCATTGATTTTAGAGACAAATTTTCTAAGGTTATCCTTAGTATTCAAGATGTAGCATTTACACCCAAAAACTCTTAAGGTATGAAAGCTTGGTCTTTCTTTTATTCCATAGCTCATAAGAGGTTTTGTTTAGAATGAGTCTTTTGAAAACTCTATTTATAATGTAGCAAGAGGGGTTGATAGCTTAGAATACTTATTGAGCATTGTCCTAGCCATCTCAACCAATGTTCTATTCTTTCTCTCTACAATAGCATTTTGTTATGGTGTTTTAGAAGTTGAAAATTTATGTGAAATCTCATTCTTTAAGCAATAGTTTTCAAAAGATTCATTTTGAAATTCTTTTCCTTGGTCACTTCTAACTTCTAATAGAAGAAATTAAGTAACCTTTTTCATTTTAAACTCTTTTTGCAAAGCTTTTAAAAGCATAAAAAATATCACTTTTATGAGCTAAGAAACTAACCTAAGTAAACCTTAAGTAATCATCAACAAGCACAAATCCATAATACTTTCCACCAAGGCTACCATTGCTAGTGGGTCCAATTAGGTCCATATAAATGAGTTGAAGAGGTCTAGATGTGCTTATAACAGTTTTAGCCTTATCACCTTTCACCTTTAAATACTATCTTCTTATCTACCAAAGTGGTAACTCAACATTCTCTAGGGTCAAAGGAGACTTTATTATCTTTATCACATAATTGACTTACATTTAACAAATTATGTTTCAGGCCATCAACTAAGAGAACATTGTCATTGAAGGGGAAAACTTTCTTACCACTGATTCCAACACTAATTACCTTACCCTTGGCTTTATTTCCAAATGTGACATTGCCACCATCCTTTTCCTTAATGGATATGGATGGCTTATTATTTCTTGTCATATGCTTTGAGTGCCCACTATCTATATACCAATAATTATCTTCCTTACTGGCTTCCAAACATTCCTCATTAGAGGAATATTGTTGAGCCATGGAGCAAAAGTTGGCAACCTCTTCATCTTCATCTTCTTCACTTGAGCCATCATCTCATGTTGCTTTAAAGCTCTTATTATAGTCCTTGTCCCACTTTTTTTAATATTTTTTTTAGCTTGGGATAGTTGGATTTGATATATCATTGCCTTCCATATTCAAAGTAAGTTACATCATTCTTGTTTTCCTTGAAGTTAAAAGATGATTCTTGAGGTTCTTTCTTCCTTTCTTCTTTTTATGCGCTTCGTGGATGTCCTATATACCATGACAAGTTCTTCTTCCTCCTTCCAACTTTCATCACTTCCACTTGTGCTTTCTTCCACCTCTTTGTCTTGTGTCTTTGCTAGTGATTTGAGAGCAAGTGTCTTCTTTTCTATTTTTTCTCCTTGAGCTCTCATATTCTTCATTTCTTCATCCTTTTTAAGCACCATTTAATGACTAAAGAGTTTGCAATAAGAACATTGATTGTAATTTTTCTAGTCTTTTGGTTGGACTCTTGGATGCAACATACCCTTGCCCTAAATTTCTTCATAGGAAGCATCTTACAGATCTTGGTATTTACCATATAATTAGTGAAAACTCTTTTATACTACATATTGTTGACAATGGCAAAGAGTCTATTTTTCATACTAGTGACAAATTCATTCTCCTTCATTATGAAGAGCTCTCATTTGGTCACATACATCTCTCATCTACTAGACTTGACAAGTGTTATGCCCTCATGGTAGTTCTCTAAAGCTTTGTATATTCCAAATGTGGTTTGACAATGTTAAACTCTATTAATTTCTTCTTTTGATATGGAACTTAGGAGAATTATCATTGCCCTCTTATTCTTCCTATTTGCCTTCCTATAAGCTTTAATCCATTCTTCTCTTTAGATCAATTCTTCACTACCATCCACTGCTTTAGTGGGTGGTTTCCATTTCTTTGCAACTATATCCTATAAATCCACCACATGATTATCAAAGTAGATTTCTAATAAGTATAGTTGGATCCATCCAAGAAAGGTTTAAGATGAGAGTGGATTCCTCATTGTGCCATTGATTTTTCTCACATAATTAAGGCTTAAATTGAGTCTAAGCTCTGATAACACTTGTTGGTCCTTATACACCAAGAAAAAGGGGTTGAATTAGTGTGAGATTTTAAATTTTGGTAAGAGTGTAAATGATTTTAAGTTTAGAGAAATAAGTAGGAGAAGAGGAAACACAAGAGATTTATAGTGGTTTAGGTATTAACGAATATTCACTCCCCAATTCCTCCAATTGGGTATTTCACTATCACTCAATGATATTTTACAAGCTCAAACCTAACTTACACAATATGTTTTCAAAGGCTAACACACAACCTTTACAAGTGTTTTCCCAAGGCTCACACTTAGACTAAATAAGAATTCTAAAACCTAAATCCAATGTGTTTAATGGCTCACACCTAACCATTATAACTTGAGAACAAAGAATTTAAGAGTAAAAAGTTAAAAAAATAAATTTGCAAGAGCTTGACCATAATAAATTGATATTCTCCTATATTTAAGACCATTTGGTGGAGCATTTATATGTTCCTACCATTAAAGAGTCGTTATAACTAAAACTATGCCCAAATCTCCAAAGTTGGTAACAAAATCCTACATTTAATGCTAGTCAGACTGAGATCACAATGGTTTCACTCCAGTCATGATCGTAAGTCATAATTCATTTTGGATTTTGCTCAATCACTATCAACAAATTTCAGTTACATCTAACAACTAGTTACATATGGTAGTTTGACATTGGTCCATTAGCAAACTAGCCATTTGATCCCTCTAAAGAAGTTTGAAAGTCACGATCATGAGCTAGGAGGATTGGTCATGACGTCCACCATGAAACAAATGAATTGATTAGAGATTTTGATTAAGGCAAATCTTGATTCCTACGCTATTACAATTTTTGAGCTTACAACAGTTCCTTTGACTTATGGCTTGCCCTTATTGGTTGCTTGAAGTCTCTTCATAATCATTTGAAGGTAACGATCATGACATCTATTGCAACTCCCATTGTGAATCAAACTGGATCAAATGTTCCTAAGATTTATGGGAATAATGGTCGCGACCTTTGCATCATAGTCACAATTAAGGAGCTATATTCCATACTTTGAGCTTTTTACTTTGATTCAACTTCCCATGAGTTCCTAACATAATTCCTATAAGAACAATACTTACAATTGGCATTTATAACTTTTCATTGTATGTTGTTAAGATCAGAGGAGAGTCTTGACTTAGGTTTTACCAATCTAGTTTAACATTGTTCCACATTTTAGAAGTTTTCAGGTTATCAGATTACAAATAAGCTGGTTCACTCAAAGGTGATGGGCATCATAAAGAATGTCAGGTTAAGGATTAGGCAAGAATTCTACAAGTGTGTCAGAATTGCTAAAAATCCCAACTTAGACTATTAGAAGGGGACTTAGCTATCATGGGAAAGGAATGAAGCTGGAAGTGAGGGATTGCATAACCCTTTATCTAATTTCTTTTGGAAAGAAGAGGAAGTGGATAGGGAAGTTGAAAAAGAAGCAGGCAGTTAAGGAAGATGAGAAACAAGTGAAGGAAGATCCAATGGATGACTTTGAGAAAGCCTTCTTCTAGATGAGAGTTGGGGAAATCAATTATCTAAATTATCCATATTCACTAGATAAAGAAAATGAGAAAAATAGGAAAAATAACAAGGGTAAGTAATTGTAGAAGTGGAGAACACCTTAAAGTCAAATCAATTAGCAGTCTCATTTGGTCCTCCAACTATCTGGCCATGGAATGATAAGTAGAAAATCTCTGATAAAGAGCACCAACAATATTTAAAGGATATGAACTTTTAGACTATAGATGAAGACTTCAAGAAGAAGGAGTTTGGAATGGTTAGTAAGATGCACCCCTTATATATCCAGAGTGAGGACATACAAGGTTGTGCAAATTCATTAAAAGGATGTATGTGGGAATGACCTTGTTAAACATTAAGGACATGATTATGAGTTCTATTAAAGATTTGGCTGATGATGAAACATAAGGTTAGACACCAAAAGCTAAGCAAGTTGAGTTAGATGGGACAACACATTAAGAAAATTTTATGAAGATCAAGCTAAGAGATGACAAGATGAAATAAGACTTTGATGGTATAGTAAAAACTATGGCTGGCACAAAAGTTGAAAAAGAAGTGCATTTTGAATAGGTCAGTGATCCAAATGCTACCTTGGGATAATTGGTGAGAAAGCAACTAAAGGGGAAAAGGAGATTGATCTTGAAAGGACTCTTGATAATCTACCTGAAAAAGCTATTTTTCTTGACACCATTACCTTTTTGAAGATGATGATGTATTTGTTTCAAAGTTTAAGGCAATGAATAAAAATTTTGCTTACTTATATGATGTGTTCTCTAATGGTAGTGTACATATCATGCATCATTTCATAAGCATACTTAATATCAATTTTTTGCATTCCATTATACTTAATTTTGGCACACAGGAAAATTTTAAAATCTTACTCATTGCTAATGATGTCACACCAGAAGAGTGATCAAAACTTGAACAGTTGCTTAGAAAATATTAGAGGGCCTTTGCTTGGGTGTATAAAGGCATCGGTGGTTGATTGATAAATAGCTAAAGGATCTTAACTTGCATATTAAGTTAGTAAAGGAAAAACATAAAAGGATAAGACTAGAATGGGCCCAATTAGTAAATGAGAAAGCAGTGAAGCGATTGAATGCCAAATTCTTAAAAATAGTCAATTACCTTAAATGGTTAGCTAATATAGTGTTAGTGCTAAAGAAGAATGGGAGAATGAGAATGTGTGTGGATTATAAAGACTTGAATAAGGCTTGACCTAAGGATGATTTCTCTCTGCCTTACATTGATGTACTGGTGAACAATGTTGTAACATGTGTCATGTTCTCCTTCATGGTTCAGATTCTCATGGCAATCATGAATAAGGTAAAAATGGCTTTCATTATAAAATGGGGGACATATGGGCAACATACTAGCAAATAATGATTACCTTATTCTATGACTTGATTCAAAAAAAAGTAGAGGTGTATGTAGATGACGTGATGGTAAAATTTGAGATAAAGGAGATACACTTTGAAGCCTTAGAGAAGTTCTTGAAGAAATTTGACCAGTAAAACCTAATGTTAAACCTTAAAAATTACGTGTTCAAGGATACTTTGGTAAGTTATTGGGACATGTAATTAGTGAAAAGGGTATCAAAGTAGATCCAGATAAGGTGACAGCCATTTAGGACATGCCTTCACTTAAGATGAAAAAGGAAGTTCAAGTTTTCCTAAGCTGTCTTTAATACATCAATAGATCTATAGCTAGACTTACTTCTATTTGCAAGCCAATCTTCAAATTTCTAAGGAATGACTAGCTAGTAAAGTGGAATGAATAGTGTAAAAAGCTTTCAAAAAGATAAAAGAGTACCTAATGTTTAGTGGAATAACTATCTCATTTTTATAGCTTTGTCATCCTAAAATCCCTACATTTCCATTGAATTTGACATAAAAATAGACCTAATGCCTAAAAATAGATGTTTTGTAGGTGAAAAGTGAAGAAGAGCAAAACAAAGGAGGAAAAACTGAAAATGCATGGTTGTGTGGTCTAAGCATATAGTAGTGTGCCTCAATAAGACCAAGGAGGCAGTAGTTGAAGAGGACACATGACTATATCACATGGCCATGCACCTCAATAAAATTAAGAGCACTAGATGCCATCGTAAAGATGTATGATCGTATCTGTAGTTTGTAAGTACAAATATCATTCCCACAATGATTGAGTTTAAGTACTAAGTATCTTGTATCTTATATTATCTAAAGATTCAATAAAAATGATAGCTTAATTAATAATAAAGCAAATTAAAATACAAACAAAGATAAGAAGACATGTTTGGCACTAGGATGGGCCACGAAGATGTTAAGGCATTATTTTCAGTCATACTCTATTGATGTGGCGTCAAAACTCAATTTGGTCAAGTATTTACACGAATCTCCTTCCTTAACTGAAAATTTAGAAAAATGGTTAATACTTTGATAAAATTTTGTTGGACTAGGTTGTGCAAACCTAAGTTAAGACTCTCTTTTAGTCTTCATAATATAGATTGAAAGGTTCTAAAATAAATTTTAAGTGTTGTTTTTGCATGTATTAAGATAAAATCTCGTTAGGAGTTGAACAAAAGTGATTAGAAGCAAGAAATTCAAAGTTTGAAAATCTGACTTCGAAATTAGCCACCACGAATTTTGAAAAGAGTGCAATTGAGATTCAAAAGTCACGACAATGAATTTTATTAGCGATCGTGAGTTTCAGAAATAACATCTTCATGTTAGACAGATGATTTCATGGTGGTAATTGCGTCCAAAAAGAAAAATAGCGACCACAAATTTAAAGTACCAACCGCCAATTTTAAGATCCATTAGAAAGATCCAATGACTAGTTTTTGAAGAGACTAATGTTTTTGAAGAGACTAATGGTTTCATGCCACGTGGACTAGCCGTTAGACACAATTCAAAATTAGTGACCACAAATTCAGTCTCAACAGCGAATTTCATCTTATGAGCATTTAATGTAAGATATGCCTAGGACAACTTAGAGTTTTAGGCATTATTTCTTTGTAACATCTCTTTGGTGGTTATTGCCTATAAATACACCATCAAATGGACTTAAATGAAAGAGAAAAATCATTGATTGTGCCCAAAACTCTTGCAAAGTTAATTCTCAACTTTAATTCTTCATTTCTTTATACATAGTTTGGTGAGAGGTTTAAACACTTTAGGTTGGGTTTAAGAGTGAGCCCTTGTTTAGAAAACTCTTATTTAGGTTTGAGAGTTAGCCTAGTTGTAAAACTCTTACATAGGTTTGAGTGTTAACCTTAGAAAAACACTTGTAAGGTTTGATGTGAGCCTTCAACAATAGGTTCAGTGTGAGCCTTGGGAAAACACTTGTAAGGTTTGGTATGAGCCTAAACACTAAGTTTAGCATAAGCTTGTAGAACAATAATGATTGAGTGAAACACCTAATTGATGAATTAGAGAGTGGATGTAGGGTTGGTTAATACCTAAACCACTATAAAACTCTTGTGTTGATTCTTCTCCTTCTCTTTCTCTAATCTTTCATATTTGTGAGCTTCCTCCAAAATCAAAACTTCAAATTTGTCACCAATTCAACCCCCCTTTCATGGTGCAATAAGGCCAACAATTGGTATTAGAGCTAAGTCTCAATTTAAGCCTTAATTATGTGAGAAAAGATCAATGGCACAAGGAGTCCACTCTCACCTTAATCTCCACTTTGATGGCAATGATTATGCTCTTTGGAAGCATAAAATGGAGATCTGTCTTCATAGCAATCTCATCAACTTATGGGATTACATACTTAGAATAAAGAGAAAAAAAGAAAACAAATAAAATAACTCAAGAATAACCATGGATTTCTTCTTGATTGCTTGAATTCTTGTACCTTCTCTCTCTAGAATTTTAATGTAACGCTAGCTTGAATGATCTTCCCTTCTTTTGGTTATCCCTCTATACTCTAATTCTTGTTATTTCCCCTTTTAAACAGTTCTCCAGACATCCAATCAAATAAGGAGGCCTGAATGCCCATAAAAGGGAAAGAAATCCCTCTTATGTATGAGTTGTAATTTTATTTTAATAAGGTAGCATGAGTATGCACATGGTCGTGCCATTTTGAGATGGTTGCCTTCAAATTTACCTTCTTGTGCACAACCATGCATTTTGTCATATTTCATGTTTCTGTCTTCCTTAACTTCCTTCTTCTAATGAAGGCATGACCATGTGCTTGAAAGCATAATCATGCATCCCTTCGATGCTTACTGACCTTTAATGAGGCACGACCATGCACATGGTCATGCTTTACCTCTTTTTCTCCTTTTAATCTTCTTTTTTTGATTCTTTACCTACAAACACAAAATAACTTCAATAAGTTTCAATTTAAGGCATAAATTAAGTATTACTTCATAAATTTGGATGGGAGTAACATATTAAATACTAAAATGATGAGACTAAATAAGAAGACATCTCCTAACTTTAAAGAAAAGAATACTGATATGGCTTACTTTCAGTGTGGGAGGCAAGGAACATCAAATTTAATTGTCCTATGCTAAAAAAAAAAGAAAAAGAAGTGCGACAAGGACAAGAAGAAGAACTTCAAAGCAACATGGGATGATGACTTAAATGATTAAGATGAAGATGAAGGGTTGCCAACTTTTGCTTCATGGCTCAAAAGGACTCCTCTAGTGAGGTAAGTACTTCATTTCATTCTTATGATGATTATGATTCATATGAGAACGAGGATGATGGACTTCTTAAAGCCATGTCTTTGAGATGTGATAAATACAATCTAAAATGAAAGTTTATAAGAAAAAGGTTCTAAACTTGATGATTAATTTAAATGCTCAAATGATCTATAAATGACTTGAGGTTCTCTAATGAGGAACTTAAGAAATCTTTAGAAAATCTTTCAAAAAACATATCCTTTCTTGACTTTTTGACAAAAGAAAATGATTCTTTAAAAAATGAAGTCATTGAGTTAAGAAATTCCATCTCATAAAAGGAAAAAAGTTTTGGATACACTCATTATATCTTAAAGATCACCCCTTATGAGACAAGGTCTTGGTTTTAATGGAGCCTTCTTATCTACACCCTCTTCTCCCATCTTTATTAGACTATCAATGCCTTAAATTTCTAGTATAGAGGTGATTAGAAAGAAAAGTGCTATTAGCACTAAGTCTTTTAAGCCTAAGGGCAAAGGAAAGGCTCCATAAAGCTAAAAGCTAAGCCTCAACACACAAATCATGCATACATATATACAAAGGGGTCTCTTCTCTCCCTTATCATTCTTTCACTTGCATGCATTCACATGGCCAAATTTTGAGAAGGCCTCTTACTAATACTAATGTTGGTTACAGGAGAAAGACTTATGAATCTAAACTCTAATGTCATTATTGCATGAAGTTTGGACACATAAATGTATTTTGTTATATTAGGAAGGCAAATCTCAAATTATGGGGCCCTTCCCAACCTAACCCCTAGGGACCCATGCATGCTTGGGTAACTAAACAAAAGTGAAATGGTTTTGTTTTGTAGGAATGCTTGAAAGCCACCAAGAAACATAATGGTTGACATGTGGATTGTTGATGCTTAAAACACATGATTAGAAATAGGAAGATATTCACATCCATCAAGGTAAAGGATGGTGACAATGTTACATTTAGAAATAATGCCAATTACTTTAGAATTATTAATAAAAAGGGTTGTTCTCTAATTGACAATGTTCTTTTAGCTAATGGTTTTAAAGTATAATTTATTGAGTGTAAGTCAATTATGTGATAAAAGTAACAAAGTGACGATTGACCCTAAAAAATGTTGGGTTACCACATTAGTAGATAAAAAGGTAGTATTCAAGGGTTAAAGGAGAGGAAATACCTACCTAATTGGCTTAGAAAACTTAGCTAACTAATCCTTTAAGTATCTTATGCCTACTAGCAATGAGTCTTGGCTTTGACATAAAAGACTTGGATTCGCTAAAATGAAGCTTTTCCAACATCTCTGAAAAGGAGAACTAGTGGAAGGTCTTCTAAAGCTCAACTTCATGAAGGACAAGATACGTGGACCTTCTTAAATAGGAAAGCAACATCAAGCATCTTACAAGGCTAAAAATGTTGCAAATACATTTAGCCTTTTTTAACTCATTCATATGGACCTAGTTCGACCTACTAGGAATGCAAGCCTTGGTGGAAAATATTATGCATTTGTGCTTATTGATGATTACTCATGGTTTACTTGGGTTAGCTTATTAGCTCATAAAAGTGATACTTTTGATGTTTTTGAAATCTTTGCAAAAAAAGTAGAAATTTAAAATGGTTATTTCATTTCTTCTATGAGAAGTGACCATGTAAAAGAATTTCAAAATGAATATTTTTGAAAACTATTGCTCAGAGAAAAAGATTTTGCATAATTTTTCAATTCCTATAATATTACAACAAAATGGTGGTGTTGAGAGAAAGAAAAGAACATTGGATAAGATGGCTAGGACTATGTTGAATGAGTATTCTCTTCTAAATTACATTTAGGCCAAAGCCATAAACACCTCTTTTTACATCACAAATAGAATTTTAGAAAAACTCATTCCAAACAAAAACTTTTATGAGCTATGGAATAGAAGAAAGCCCAAGATTTCATACCATAGAGTTTTTGGGTGCAAATGCTACATCTTAAATACCTCAGACAACTTAAGAAAATTTACCTCTAAAATTGATGAGGGCATCTTTATAAGTAATTCCACCTCTACCAATGTTTATAGTGTGTTTAACAAGAAATCCATGGTGGTTGAAGAGTCAATGAATGTTGTGTTTGATGAATCTAGTAAATTTGATCCTGGGAAAGGTTCTTTTGTTAATGATCTTATAAGTGACTTTGAAAAGTTGGAGCTTAACTAAACATCTAAAGACAATGTAATTGATCTTGAAGGTCAAGAGACACCTCAAGAGTTAGAACAAGCTTAATCCCAATAAAAGGAGGACCAAGCTTAATGAATCTTCAAGGATCACCCAAAGGACCTAATCATTGGTAAGACATCTAAGGGTGTAAGCACTATAGCTCAATTTAATGCATTAAATAATAATCTTGCTTTTATTTCTCAATTTGAACTAAAATTTATTGATGATGAGAATTGGTTGATGGTTTTGTATGAAGAACTTAACTAATTTGAGAGGCTTAAAGAACATTCAGTTGTTGGTTACAAATAGGTGTTTAGGAACAAGTTAGATGAGCAAGGTTCCATCCTTAGAAATAAAAGCTAAATTGATTGCAAAAGGTTACAATAAAGAGAAAGGCATTAATTATGATGGAACTTTTGCCCCTATTGTAAGATTAAAGGCCTTTAGGATTTTTTTAGTATTTACATGTCATATGAATTTCAAACTTTATCAAATGGATGTCAAAAGTGCATTCTTAAATGGTTTTATTTAGAAGGGAGTTTATGTTAAACAAACTCTGGGTTTTGAGTCTCAAGAATTTCCAAATCATGTTTTTAAACTAACTAAGGCCTTATATGGTTTGAAACAAGCTCCAAGAGCTTAGTATGAAAGACTTAGTTTCATTTCTTTTGAAAAATGATTTTGAAAAGAGTAAGGTTGACACTACATGTTTTATGAAAATGCATCACATGGATACACTTATTATTTAAATTTATGTTGAAGATATTATATTTGGTGCTATTAATGAATCTCTTTGTGAGAAATTTGCTAAGTGTATGATTAGGGATTTTGAAATAAGCATGATGGGTGAGCTTAAGTTCATCCTTTGTCTTCAAATCAAACAAACTAAAGAAGGCATCTTTATTAACCAAGCCAAGTACATAAAGGAGCTACTCAAAAGGTTTAGGATGGATGAATCAATGTAGCTAAGATGCCAATGAGTGTATCAATTAAGCTTAACAAAGATTAATCGAGTAAGCCAATTGATGAAATGAAGTATAGAGGTATGATTGGTTCTCTCCTCTTTCTTACCGCTTATAGAGTCAATATTATGTATAATGTTTGCTTGTGTGTTAGATTTCAATCATGTCTTAAAGAATCTCATTTACATGTAGTTAAGAGAATTTTGAAATATCTTCATGGCACCATGCATTTAGGATTGTAGTATCCTAGGAATTCATCTTTTAGTCTTCTTGGATATTCATAATGCAGATTATTCCAATAGTTTATTGGATAGAAAGAGCACTTTTGGAACTTGCCAACTTATTAGTGAATATTTAGTTTCTTAGTTTAGCAAAAAGCAAGTTTTGATTGCCTTATCCATCGTTGAAGTGAAATATGTGGCGGTAGGTTATTATTGTAATAAAGTTATTTCAATAAAATAATAACTCAAGGATTATGGCAAAGAAGTTTATCATATTTCCATCAAATGTGACAATAGTAATGTTATCAATCTTTCTAAAAGATCCCATCCAACTTTTAAGAAGCAAACACATTAACATTGAACATCATTTCCTTAGAGATCATGTGCAAAATGATAATGTGGTGTTAGAGTTCATTAATACTAACAACTAACTAGTGATTATTTTCACTAAACCCCTTAATGAAGAAAGGATGGACTTCATCAAGAGGGATATTGGGATGCTTGTTGGAAGTTTCTTAGGTGAAAATGAATCTCATTATATGCATGTGATATTGATTGATCTTTTTTGAGTTGTTTGATATGCTTTGATGATTGTTTGATTAGTTTATTATTTTGTTTGTGTTAGTTAAGTTATTTAATTTATATTTGAGCTTTTCTATCTTCAATTGCATGAATTGATCATCAAAATATTAAATCAATCGCACATTGATTGGGCCATTTATTAAAAATCTCATCTTATGTTTGTTTTCAAAAATGGCCTTATAAATCGCAACCAAGATTATAAGTCATGTTCATTACTTATAAGCCATTTTTTAATTTCAAACTTATGGTAATTCACATTTGTGAACTAAGATTACCACTGTGAAATTTTTAAATGTCAAATGTCCTTGACCATTATCTTTGCACATTTCCAAGGATTTTTTTATTTATTACTTAAGGATTTCATAATTTGCAATCGCGACATGCTAGTAATGGTTGTGATTTATGTGTAATCATTGGACAATAACTAGTCATTACTAAGATCATGCATCCTATTATTTATTACATTTCTAGCCATTTCCTAATTGATTTTTGTCCATTTTCTACCTATTTAAATCCCTTTAACATTTCTCCATTCACTCTTTACATTCCTCTCAAATTTCTCTTCATTTCTCTTCTTCTAATCTTCCCTACACTTATTACGTTGACAAATGGCTCCTAACAAATCTAGAAGACGTGAAAAAGGCAAGGGAATTACCTAAGCTTCCTTACCTCAATGGCAAAGCCCTCCTCATCAATATGTAATGAGAGAAGTGACCCAAGGAAAAAAAAATAACGATATAAGACTAATAAAAATAAGGTTATTCAATCAAAAAAGATACTTTCATAATTTTTTCTCGCCACTCTTAGCTTTAAAGGTTAAATAAAGGCCTTTCTTTCAAATTTGGGATAGGTGGAATTCATCTTTTAAGGAGATCATGGATATGAAAACATTGTAAAAGAATTCATGTGCATAATGGAAGTGAGCAAAAGGGTAGAAACCAAGGCAAGTATGTATGGATTAGTTTTTAAATGCTTTAGCAAAAAATGCTACATTACTTACTCTCAAATCTACTCTCTTTTCAACTTTTAAATTGAAGAATCTATCCCTTTTAATCTTTCCTCCGTTAACTTAATTTATTCTAGTTTCTAGAAAGAAATTTCCATTATGAAAAGACATGACCCCGAATCTTCTTTAGCTAAAAACCTTAAGACCCTACCAATTTGGCTTCTTCATTGCATCATCTCCTTTTCCATAAATGCAAGAGGTGATGGTAATGAAAAAGTGTCTCAAAAAGATCTTTCCTTCTTATATTGCCTTCTCAAGAACAAGCCTATTTAAAGTGGTAGCTAATTTAAGGACCAATTGGCTCACATGAGTCTTAAAACCAAGGCTTGATTTCTCTTCCCCTCACATATGACTACCATATATAGGTTTATTGGGGCTCTTATAGCAAAAATTGAAAGGACCTTCACCAAAACCCACCTTCCAACTAAAATTTTTTTTTACCTCACTTATCTTGTGAATGCCAAAGCAATTAGAGCTAATTAATTTGAATATGTTCTTCGTGAATAAGGCGCTAAGCATCAAGAGGCTTCACAAGCCTTTAAAAGAAAGAGTTTGGTCATTAAAGAAGGAGAAAAAGGATGTTCCATAAGAAGAACTTCCTAAGGAATCAAAGGTAAAGTCAAGAGCACCTCATTCCTAAAAACCTTCTTCTTATACATGTTCTCTAGCCAAAGTTTCAAAGATGTTGAAAAAAGTCCTTAAGAGACTTAACTTTCTTCAACATCTCCCTGGGGATAATGTAAAAATCCAAGAGAAACTTGGCTTCCCCACCCATGCCATCTTCTCGATTTTAAATATTCTAAATAAGAGGAAGAAGAGGCACCATTGAAAACAAATGTTAAGGAAGAGGAAGTTCAAGATATTGAGGATGAAGAAGAAGAAGAGTTTGATGATGATATCTCACCCGACTTTTAAACCTTTTATGTTTTTTCTTCTTCCATTTTCATCCATATGTTCTTTATTTTTAATCTTTTAGTGCATAGTATGTGTGATCAAACATCTTTGTACATTTGAACTCTCCTATGTATAATTATGTAAATGTTGATGAAATTTCCATTTGGTTTGTGTTTTATCTATTCATCATCTTGTGATTTATGTCTAATTGCTTATATTTGTGCCAATTGGTTGTATTTATTGATTGAACTTAAGCACTTGATTGAATTTGTAGCAATCCTCTCATATTCCCATTTTCTATCTCTATCCTATTCTTTTTGTCTGGACAAAGAGGCATAGAAAAGTGAACTTGATATGCAAAAAGATGATTACTAAGTCACTAAGTTGGACTTATTCATTTGATTGAGAGGGAGAGTATGGATTAAGGCGAAGCATACTGACACCTTTAAAACTTATGGACTAAGTGTGTACACATCACTTTGAATTCACAAAGAATCATATAATTCACTTAACATTAACTTCCAAACTCTTAAAACACTTGGCAATATGCACTTTTGATTTTTTACCTTTTACATATTCAATCTAGAATGTCAAAATTTTAAAAAAGGAAGATTGTTGGACTAGGTTGGTCAAACCTCTTTTTTGATCTTAATAATATAAATTAAGCCAATTTTAAGTGTTGTTCTCACATAAATTAAGTTAAGAACTCATTGGAAGTTGATTGGAATGAAAAAGCTTTAAGTGTGAAAGTTGATTCCTAAGTCACGACCTAGAATCATAGGTCGTTACTATTATTCTCATAAATCTTGGGAACTTTTGGTACAATTTGATTCATTATGGGAGTCTCAATTATGGTCATGATTGCTACCTTTAAATGATTTTGGACCAACTTCAAGCAACGAATAAAGGCAAACCATATACTAAAGAAGCTATGGGAAGTCCCAAAATCATGATAACGACTGAAATGTAGCGGCTGTGAATTACTTAAAGCAATTTCTCTACAAGACCAATTTGATTCGTAATAAAGATAATGGTCAATATTACTACTTTTAATATGCTATAGAGGGATCCAATGATTAGTTTTTTTCAATAACCTACGTTAAAGTGACATGTGTAACTAGCCATTAGACACATTTGAAATTCTCGTTCGCAAATAAGAAAAATCCAAAGAAAATTATGACTCATAGTCATGACTGAAGTGTAGTGACTGCAGCCTTAGTCTGACAAGTATTAAATGCAAGATTTTGCCACCATCTTTGGAGATTAAAGTATAGTTTCATTTGTAATGGCTTTTTAGTGGTAGGAACCTTTAAATACTCCACCAAATGGTCTTACATACAAGATAATAGCAATTTTATTATGGCCAAATTCTTATAAATTTATTGCTCAACTCTTTTCTCTTAATTTATTTCTCCTTGAGTTGTAAAGGTTTGGTGTGAGCTGTTAAACACCTTTGGGTTTGGGTTTAGAGTGATCCTTATATAGAAAAACTATTGTTTAGGTTAAGTGTTGTAAATTTATGTGTGAGCCTTGTAAAACACATTGTGTAAAGTTAGGTGTGAACTTGTAAAATACACTTAAAGTTAGTGAAATACCCAATTGGAGAATTGGGGAATGGATGTAGGAATAGTTAACACCCAAAACCCTATAAATCTCTTGTGTCTACTCCTTTTCTACTTTTTTTTTTTTTAACTTTGCCTTGTTTTTTTGCCTAGTAAAATTTTAAATTTTCCATGAATTCAACCCTTCTCCTTGGTGCATAAGGGCCAATAAGTGGTATCAGAGCCTAGTCTTAAACTTTAGCCTTAATTGTTCGAGAAAAGATCAATGACATAAGAAGGAATCTACTCTCACCTCAAACCTTTCTTTAATGGATCTGACTATACTTATTGGACATAAAGAATGGAAACTACCTTGATAGTGATGACAATAAACTTAGAGGCTAAATGAAAAGGCCTTAAGCATGGTTCAAATAATCAATTTGGACTCCTAGGATCATTGGATCCTCTTTCAAAATTACTTAAAAAGGCCTAAAATATTCTAAATAATATCATTAACCATAAACAAGGCTTGTATACCATGGAAATGAAAAGGAAGATTTTATAAAGCCAAGAATATACATAGTTACCTAAACATGAAAATAAGCAAAATAAGAGTCATTGAGCAAAAAACTCTCTTTCCCATCATATTCAAAATCACTTCAAAAGGAGAAGAGAAAGTGGACAAGCTAAGGAATGAACCACTCCCTCTATATTTTGGTGGCAATGGGAACTCATTAAAGCAATAAACTAACTCAAACAAATCAACTGGAACAAGGGTTCCTTTGGAATGGGATTCCTTCTCTTGATGATGTACCTAATAAATATACACATGAATGTAAAGAAAAGAGAATAAAATAGGCATCAAAACTAAAAACTTTAAGGATTAAAGATGTAAAAATAACCTTTCTTCTTTGATCCTTATTCCTTTCACTTGAACAATAAGAGTCATAAGCCTTAAAACCTGCCCCCATTCGATTAGTGTAGTTAACAAAGATCCCATAGAAGCCCTAAAACTAAATAGAAAATGAATGGAGAAGAAGAGAGAAAAGCTTATGGTTCCACAACCAAAATGGATTGCACATATAATTAGTGGTTTGTACAACTTACTTAGTGGTTTATACAGACTACAAAAATGTCTATATAGATTAGGACTAATTTTATGAAAATCAAACAAAAAAGAAAAAGGAAGGAAAGGGAAAGATATTAATATGTATTGCCCTCAAAGTCATTTTGATGATGAATTTATCCTCTAAATGTAAGGGAAAATGCAAGAGTTAAGTCATAAAGCTTTAAAATATACCTTAGATTTTTGGTTTGATGGTTTGAGTGATTGGTTTTCTATGTTTAGTGAGTTTAAGTAGCAATTTTGGTAGAGTTT
Organism: Omphalea diandra; assembly: GCA_949677035.1. Taxonomy (NCBI): domain Eukaryota; kingdom Viridiplantae; phylum Streptophyta; class Magnoliopsida; order Malpighiales; family Euphorbiaceae; genus Omphalea; species Omphalea diandra. The sequence goes on along the minus strand of CATIWR010226840.1, from coordinate 6,178 downwards.
TAACAAAGAAATCAAGCCTCTCCCTTCCCTCTCTCAATGAAGGGTATTTATAGAGGAGAGGAGGGTGCATCTGAGCCAAATGGCTCAAGTTACGCTCAATCCTCAACCTTTAATAGATAGGATCAAAGAAAATTCTAGAAATTTAGATATTCAAGTTTTTTGTACAACTAAAAGGTTAGTTGTACATACTATAGGTTGGTTGTACAACCATATGGGAGTCAAAGGTCAATTATTATAGAATCTTCACTCTATTAGGCTTTTGGACTTAGTTGTATAACCAAGTGTAGAACTAATCAAAGTCTGATCTAATAGACTATAAGCTAAGCTTGGGTTGGATAGTGGGTTTGGTTTGGGTTTAATCCAAGGTTTCTTCCAACTCTTATTCCTTCATTTTTGAATCTTTATCGTTACGTTCCTTAGGGCAATTCCAATAATTCATCATCAGTATGCTTGCTTCCTAGATCCCAAATGCCAATGGTCACACCTAGTTCTCTTTTCATAAGTCGTATTTTCTTACTATTTAATGGCTTTGTAAAAATATCTTTCTTATCATCGTTTAGTTTGTATTTGTGCTCAAAGGAGTTTTACAAGATTTTCTTACAACTATGCCAAGTCTCTTTAATAGCTTATTGGTATGTTAGCTTAGTTAATGAATATTCCATTCTTTCTTTCTTTGATTTAAAATTCTTGAAAGAATTTGATTTCACACATTATTTTCATTTCAAATTAACTTTTCATAGTGTTTGAAAACTTTTCACACAAGCAAATTGTGACATCCCATTTAATAATCATTAAAATTCTCTCTAAGTCTATCCATTGTCATTAAAAGACCTGATTTAAATTTTTTTTCACTATATCTTTTGTTCACCACATAGTAACTAATTACAACAAAACATACATGGATAAACAAATTAAAATACTAATTGACTGCATACTGGCCCAACCTCTATTACACTACTAGACAACAACTTCAAAATGTATACTGGATGCAATCTTTAGTTTACTCTTCCTAAAAGAAAATTTAATGCAAAAGAGTAAGTTTGCATACTCAGTAAATAAATGAATAATGATACTTCCATCTTAAATAACATAACAAACATTAAAATGTTAATAACTACTCATCATATCCATGCACGAAATAAAGAGTTTTCACTCTTAAATGCCACATAGGCTATCAAATGTTATTACCACACAGGGTGTTGTCACATAGGCTATAGATCTCATTGCCACATAGGCTATAGAATGTTATTGCACACAGATTATCAAATGTTATTACCACACAGACTATCAAATGTTAGTTCCACACATGCTATCAAATGTTATTGCCACACAGACTATCAAATATTATCGCCACACAGGCTATCGAATATTATCGCCATACAAGCTATCCAATATTATCACCACACAGGCTGTCAAATATTATCGCCACACAGACTATCAAATGTTATCGTTAGACAGGCTATCAAATGTTATCACCACACAGGCTATCAAATGTTATTGCCATATAGGCTATCAAATGTTATTGCCACACAAGCTATCAAATATTATCGTCACACAGGCTATCAAATATTATCACCACACAGGCTATCAAATATTATCGCCACACAGGCTATTAAATGTTATCGCCATACAGGCTATCAAATACTATCAACATCTCATGAAAATAAATAAATCAAGAGTATAACAATCTTTCATCTATGTATCCACAATATCATCACATTAAACAACATTTCATTCCATTTAATATAAGCTCATGGTATTTAACCAATCATACATATAGTACCATTATCTATTTACTTACCTCCTCCTTCAAGCTTATTTAGCCGTGGATGGTCCCGACTTGTTCCCACTATTATCCTCAATGCCTCGAGGACCTATTTCAATACACCAAATCAATTCATGATGATAAAGTAAGATTTTCATCTTGTTATGCAACTGCGACATGATTCATGCAAGTGAACCTAGTATTTATGCATATTTTCCTTATATAGCAGCCTGAGCTTAGTATACTCTCGCAGTAATAACTCTAGATATACTCATCTAAATTACTTGATTATTTTTTTCAAAAAAATTGGACACATAATGATATAACATGTTCAAATTTCAAGCCAATATCAGACACATAGAAAATGTGGTGAATTTTTGAATTTTGCCATATTGTAATGTCATCTCAGTCTGAGTAGGTCTTACATTCTTGGGTGTATCTCAAATTGTACCAATCCAGTTATAATAATAATCTACCACCAGTTACAAAACATATAAAGGAACATTTTTTTTATGTTTTCCTCATTGTCTAGTTCAATCTATAAAGTCACCAAAACAAAGGACCAAGTCTCAGGGTGAGCAGGTTTGTAACATGTTGACAAACAGTCATGATGAAGGGACAATATCTCAACAACCATGTTGGATTTGGCAACAATATTTCACATCAATGTATATCAGACATAAATATACAACTTTCAAGTTTGGACCATCATCAAATTTTGAATCTATGGCCATCAAATTGTTGAAAATAGAATTAAAATAAATGTGAGGTTTCATCCCGGTACAGGGTCAATCCCAATGAATGAGCCATATCTCTTTCCACACAATAAATCAATCAAAACTAACTTATAGGTATTTATAGGGGATATAAATCTACAAGTTTTATGTTTTGCACTTTGTCAAAATTGGAATATAAGCAATCAAAATATAAGAAAACAGATGATTGAGATAATCTCGGTTGGTATGTGACCCAGCCCTACTGAAGGAGTCATATCTCCTCACTCATACAAAATCAAGCAAATCTGTTTCATACGCATTTATATGAGACATAAAGCTATAACTTTCATATTTCTAACTTTCCATAATTCTTTTTCTAGTTATGAAATCCTGGGTCTAAAATTCTGCTCTAACAGCAAAACCAACAGAATCAGTTATTGTTCTCTTGGATTACAACTTCCATCCAAGAGGTCTACCTCAATTACTCCATAATTCTCACTAACCATGCATGATTAACATGTCATGAGAGGTTAATTTCAGTTGAGAAGAAGATAAATTAACTTACCTATTGTCCCAAAATTAGAAAACCTTAGGACTCTTTCCCCAGGTAGCTCACTCTTCTCCCTCTCCTTCTTCTTCTTCTTCTTCTTCTTCTTCTTCTTATTCTTCTTCTTCTTCCTTCCTTCCTTTCTTCCTTCCTTATTTCTCTCTTTCTTCTAGTATAACTCACATTTTTTCCTCAATAATCTGACCCTAAATGTCATATGTAAACTTATTATAACAAGATAAAATCATGGTGTTTCATTTCCATTGGTTGGAAGTTCACTTTTCCTCTTTTATTCCCTCTTCTTCACTCCTTAAGCACCTTCATCCATCTCCTACTCCCTAGATGCTCCTTATACTTTCAATTAAGCTCTAAAACACCATTATTTATGATACTATAACATGCACACAATATAAGCTAATTTTTCATGCAACTATGCAAACATTACATATATGTTCAAGTGCCCCAAATGTAAGGGTGCAAGTGTCATCGTTGTGTTTCTCCAATTCACATGTCTAAAAAAAATCATTTATCCAGTGCGTATTTTCAAATATAACATAATTAAAATGCATATGATTTAGGTTGAGGATGTTATAATTCTCCCCCATTTATAGAAATTTCATCCTCGAAATTTTACTTACTATAACTTTAGAACATATAGGGATATTGTCGTCTCATGTGTTGCTCTACTTCCCAAGTGGCCTCCTTAGGTGAGTGATGACTCCATTTCACTTTAACCATTGGTATCACTCAATTCCTTAACTGTTTTAGCTATTATTTATAAATCCACACATATTGCATATATCGTTGGTTTATAAAATATCCCATATGAGGATATAATTAGTAGCCTGTAATTACTGTTGGTGAACATAAGCCTTGAAGCCAAAATCAACCATGTATAATAGAAATGTTAACCTAATCCATAATCAGACAATAATGAACAACCTTTGTTGGCCTTGGATGTTTAGCAATTAAAATTGGTAGTCAAATTTAAACAGTAAGAAGAAATTTCATACACACGCAAACGAAAACAAAGTCACTTCAACAAGACAAACATCAGTGTCAAATAAATTTTCAAAAAAAAAGTACAGGTATGCCATTCTAACATGAAGCTGTAATGGAAAATATTGCTTCTCAACTCTGAACAGCAATTTGGGAAAATTAACAACTTATATAAACCACGATTCCATGTGTTCCTAGTTATAAGTTAACACCAAACGAGAACCAAACACCGAATGAGAACCAAACCATGTCTCACAATTACAAAGTCAGTATGACACAGTTTTGCAATGATAAATTTATAATGGTAACATTATCAAAACCACTGTTCCAAAAAGTTGAGAGAAAATAAAAATTAAAAGTGACTCATCAATCCCCTCTCATTGCCCAGTCATTTTATTTTATTTTATTTGTTAGCCCTAACTTGTTGCAGGAAACAAACCACAATTTTTAGGTATTCATATGTTCTGCTCATTGTGCAATGTTGTTGCAGACAAGGTACATGCATGTTGTTAAGAGTAACTCCATCAGGGCAAACCCCTTCATAAATGAAGACAACAACACTTTTAGTCAACATTCACTTGTTGAAATCAATACAAACACTGACCTAATCATCTACATTTATAAGTAGCTCAATAATTAATTGATAAAACTAACGTCAGATCCATATTCCTAAACAAGAACTCTATTTTCCAAAAGCAAGAAACGTTAATCAGCTGGAAGAAGGTTTACTGAAAAGGCATTTAAACTTGCGGATGTTCCCATTCAATCTCAAGTCCCAACAGAAAGTTAACTTCTAAAAAATACAAATATACCATAAATTCATAGTTAGAAACAATCTATATTTCATCCTTGAACAATAAAATTAGTATGTCAGAACATTACATATTAGATTGAGTTAACCAAATAGGAGCATTTAATCAAACAATTTAGCCACTTACAATGAGTTAAGTGCTTCTATAAGTATCCTACCATAAAAAAAAAAAAAAACATTATGTTTGATCCGAGACTTGAGAAATCCTACTAATATAGCTATCAGCTTAAACTAGAATTGCAAGTATTTACACAATATATGTAAATTACAATTAGCCACTGGATAACCAATAGCATGCAAAAGTTAACGTAAAACTTTACATGTCAAAAATACCATAAACAGGAATGCCATGTAATCTCACAATCTCAACAACATATATTTTAGCCAGTCTATAAAGTGAATCTGTTTGTCGTATAGCCAAAAAAATGTGCAGATTTTTGTAGCTGAATTATTAAAATTACCTAATGAGAATTTGGCAAAGAAACAGATACAACAATTTCTCAAAATTGTCAACTATCTACATAGCTTCGTTCCCCATTATGCAAAGCATGCCAAGCCTTTACAGCTCATGCTGAAAAAAATTCTCCACTATGGGAGCCTACATAAACACTAGCAGTCAAAAGTTTACGGCACATACCTATTTGACATAGCTTCTATGAATTTATTAACCAAACTATTCACCTGCATGTGCTTTATACTCTTTTTTGACATTTGTGCATATGTAATCCAAAGAAATCTTATAGGAAGTGGTGAAAAGATAGTCTATCCTTTATTGTCTATTATGAAACCTCTATAATTAACTCGATTCTCTCACTCCCTCGTCACTAAGCAAACTACTCTTTTGAAAACCTTGTCAACTTAGTTTTTTTTCATCATTCCTCCATATTCTTTCCTCTTTATCTCGGTTCGACACTTCTAGAAATGGTGAACAAGCACCTTGACCTGAGCCTTGAAACTAATGAGGAAGGGTTGGACCTAACCCTTTGTCTTGGACATAACAAAGGGAAAAAAGTCATAGAAAAGACACCCCAACAGGAGAAGAAATGAAAGTTTGTAAAAGAAAAAGAAGATGAAAGTACAGGAAGGTCGACAGAAGACAAGCTTGCTCTATTAGAACAAAAGCTTGAAGAAATTAAAAAGGAAATAAAACTGCACTCTGACATTCTTGTTGCCAAAATATTTTATCTATGCTTCTCAAGTTCTTTACCTTTAACAAATGAGAAGTGTAGAATGTTCGAAACAAATACATTCTACTCTGCAGCAAATCTCTCAGTCCCTCTAAAGAGTTGCTCTTGAATTCTGTGTCCTCTCTTTCTCAACACCCCTATCACCATCCACCT